>LUCH01001683.1:2380-41998 GCA_013368495.1 Paragonimus heterotremus
GGAAACACGTTAACTCTGCAATCTCCATTTAGACCAACTCATTTAGAAGTCGCTACTTGTTTCATCGTATGGCAACTATGGATAACGTAGAAAAGTGAGTGCAAACGTTTGTTTATTTATGTTTAAGGTTCAACCAAAATGTTGCGTTAAACAGACGCATGGACCCAAAGTTTTTGAACTACTTAATGTGCAATTGGCTTTATGTAAAGCCAACTGCACATTAAGTTGTTCGAAATCTTTGAGACCGTGCGTCTGATTAAAGAAACCATCTCGGTTGAACCTTAAACATAAATAAACAAACGTTTGCACTCACTTTTCTACGTTATCCATAGTTGCCATACGATGAAACAAGTAGCGACTTCTAAATGAGTTAGTCTAAATGGAGATTACAGTGTTAACGTGTTTCCTCACGGCATCTCGAACGTGGAAATAACTTAGCGTTATGTCGCACCCAAACACGACTCGCGCTGATAGCATTTGGGCCGTCATTTTGTCCTTCACAAATGTTCTCACACGTATGTGATTCCCCATCACATCACGAAATATTTCAAACAAACGACGGAGAGAAGCGTACTTTCCACTCCGAACGAAACCATACATCAAGAGCCTTCATTGGCCTATCCCGTCTGTGACAAGAAACTGATATAGCTTCAAGCTACAACCGCACTGGTGAAATGATATACGACCTACTTGTGACGGTTGGTTCCATGTGTGGCATCGACGTTGACCACATCGGGGAAACGTCAAAACAACTGCACCGGGTCCTTCCGCGCGAAGCATATGCGCGTGTATCTATTACTATCCTCTTTGAGGACACGTAATACGCCATTTTTCTCCAGGTGATCAAGAATTTGGGGTAGGTTTTCTGCAACATCGATGTGCACAAACCTACTTACTTATTGTCGGAGGTTTTAAACGACGATGGATGTTACAAATATCCATTGTAGTTATGTACTTGTCATAAACGTCCGCAGCATATTGCTTCAAGTCCGCAGCTGGAGTGTTGTGCCCGAACAAATGCCTAGAGTCGCTCACTTCACTTGCAGTGAGCCGGCGATTTGTTGGGTGTGCATCGTACAGCAAGGCAGTTAGATCATGGTTGTGCTCTAACGTAAAAGAACTGACAACCAACATCATTTTCCTCCTGGTGGCGTTAAAGCGTGATTGACAGCATGTATCACGAGAACTGCGCAATGGAAAGTAAGTGAACTCAACTCACTAAACACGTCGTAATCCGCGGCTTTCACTCCGACGTCGCTTGTACTCGGTACACCTGCACGCCATCTACCTTGTAACCTCAATAGCACTCACACTCGCATTATCATGCTTCAAGCGTCCACTGTTCGATTTTTTACCTGAACCCAGGACGTACAAAACACTGTATTCCTTCACATATTTCTCCAAACAACTTCGAAATTCCTTGAAGCTAGAAAATTCCAGATCCTAGAATAGACCTTTGAACCCCTGAAGATAATCCATCATCTAAAATCAAATTAAAAAACGATTGCTCATTTAGTAACATACGACGATTAACTAATAATGGAACAAGCGGATACTTCACATGAAAATGCATAAGTGCAACCATAACACCCACCATGAATATTTTTGACCTTCGCGCGAAATGAAGGACGAACCCATTAACGGTCGGTTAAAAGAAACTTTTCAACGCCCGTCAACATTTTTGTCTCAGAAACTGATGATTTTCAGTTTCTTAAAAGATGCCACCGAAATATTGCCCCATATTTCCGAATTCCTCATAAATTCGCAGTTTTGGGACAGATTTTGCTTCCTACGGATAATTTTCAGCGTTCTCCTGTGCATCGACTTAAGTGATTTAATTTTACTAGTCTTTTTTGCAGTTAAGATTCTAGCGTGCACATACGAATCAACGCGTTTTGTATTCAGGAAGGCCAGAATCTCGATACAAAAAGTGAAGTGTTTGGTAAATTTCTCGGTTGCTACTTTTGGATCTGTGCAAGAAAGGACATATCTCAATTTAAGGTTAATAATTATAATAATAGTATATTTCTCAACACATCTGTGAGAAACACGCTCAGATAGGCGTGATCAGTGCGCACATTTTAATGTGAAACACATATCGTACACATAATTGTTAATTGTACAATACACCAATAATGGGAATAAAGTAACAAAACGAACATAATAATACAGGAAAATTCTAGTTTATGAAAAAGCATTTGGCTCACTTGTTTCTAAAACGACAGTTCTCAAAATTTTCAATATTCGATAAAAAATGCTGAGTAGTTACATCAATTTTCGCTTCACAAAGTTAACGTTGGCCTTATGTTCAAGATCATGCCAGAATGAAGATTCTTCAGGATGGAGAAACGGGACAGTCGAAGAATTTCGCTATCTTTTGACGTAGACGGTTTAGGAAAAATGCGTAGAAACTTTTGTGATGATGAAGGAAGACAGGAGGGTCTCAATTTTTCCGGAGAAATGGACGATCTTCTGGTCTGGATTCATTTTTTTTCTCCTTAAAATCAACGGAATTTCACAGACCTAGCGAATTGTTCAACGAGTACGGGATTTTGATTGTCCGGACGTTGTGGAATGTTGTCTCACGTTAGAAGTTATCTTGGAATCAAGAATGGAAAGCAAAATTACGTGATAAACAGAAGAACGTGAAAGGATCACGTAAAGTATGACGAATAATGGAGTGTGATGTTTTCTGACCAAACCTTTTATATAAAACTTATAGTTTTGTGTTAGTTAATAAAATGTATATCTCTAACAAACACCTCTCATTGTATAAGGCGAGAAAAAATCGATTCACAGCATCTCCTAGTATCTGACTCCAGCCGACTTCCAATGTCGATTTAATATATACTGCCGTTATGTAGAATGGGTAAGATGTTTATCAACACGAGTAGATTGTCAAGTGGTTTGTCAGGATAGGAAGAGGAACATATTTATATGTAATCTTATGAAGCGGACAGGCTAAGTTATGTATATATATTCCAAACAATTTTAACGTCCACAGCTATTGCATAGTAGTCGACAACTGTACACAACTGGTTATCATTAAGTATGGAGTAAGAGTGTACCAGGATGGATTGGTTACTATTAACGGGGATGTTTAGAATGTCACCATGTGTTGGCTATAGTTTTGTTATGCAGCTGCAATTTTTCGACAGAGCTGTGTACAAGGTCTATCCTGCTTGATAAATAACAAGTTTCATAATTGAGAAATTCCTCAAATGACGAAGTTGATAGCTTTTATCAGTACGTAGTGTGTATAACGTTACACCATGTGGTGCAGGTTCATCCTCAGATGTTATTAGATTAGATCAGATGTTTAGATGTTATTAGATCCGTTTACAAATACATCGTCTTCAGCCAGGCAGAGTTTGAAAATAGACACGACGTTCTTTAATGTCAGGGACGTTTCTAAGCTTCGTTTGAATTGATGTATATTATAACTGGCTCTAATCGCATGTGGGAGTTTGTTTCAAATGTAGGTATATTTCACTAGAAAAAAATCTGAACGGAGTTTTCTACTGGATTTAAGAGTTGTCAAAGTGAAATTTTTTCCTGATGTCGTATTTTGAGCTATGCTGAAGGCGGATCGCGAGTTTGACAGTAATTTTAATGCCATAAACTAAGTTATACTTTAATGCAAGGTTCGGCTTCAGACGCCGTAGCCAAAGAGAATCCAGCTTAAGTGTCTGAGAGCGTTCTCTGTAGTTCAGGGAAGACGGATAACCCACTAAACTTTCCGTAAATGCACGTTGGAGACTTTCCAAAGCTTGCCTATCAGACTTGCGCAAGTGACTATATATGAAAGTGCGTTACTCAAGTTGGGGTCGTATGCACAGCTTATAAAGGTGCAGTCGAGCTGCAGGGAGGACGAGTGGGTGTTTGATGAATCCAATCGTTCGAATAGTTTTAACTACTAGGAAAGATATATGTTCGGCGAGATTGAACGAGCTTGCGTAAAGCATACCCAGGTGGCGGTCTGAGTTGGCAGTAGAAATACCATGATCATCCAGCTTTATAAAGTTCTCAGGTAAATGACAATCGTGTGCGACAATGGTGGATTTATCGGTTGAAAATTTCATCAGCCAGGTTTGACACCAAGACCCTAGTGACATGATGTCCTCCCGTATGTTTCCTAAAGAAGAATTAAGATCGCCAGGAGGAAAAGTATAGACAAGCTTGATGTCATCAGCGAATAGGAATAATTTGCCATGTTTGATAACTTTACGTATATCATCTATATACATAAAAAAGAGTAACGTTCCCAGTACGCTTCCTTGAATCACTCGACTGGTGACTGGTCTGGGCGTTGAGCTGTTATTTCCTATTTTCACTGTTTGTGTGCGGTCCACAAGGTATGAAGCAAACCAGCTGAGTAATGTGTCACGTATACCAAAAGATGCCATTTTGATCAGAAGGCGCTTATGAGGTACACGGTCAAAAGCTTTTTGTATATCCGAAATTATAGTAGTAATTGCATTCCCTGAATCAGCAGATTTTGTAACATGACTAAAGAACTCCAGCTGATACATCATGCACGAACATTTGCTGAGGAACCCATGCTGGGATAGGTTTATAAGGTTTTGTGATAATAAGAATTCAACCATGCGACATTTAATTATCCTTTCCAACACTTTAGTGTCAATTGAAGTATGGTTAATGGGACGATAATTGTTGATGTCTTGTCGCGAACCACCACTGTAACGGGGTTGAAGTATAGAACTTTTCCATTGGAGAGGGAAAGAGCCTAATGATAGAGAAAGTGTATAAATATTAAGCAGAGGGAGGAGATGTCATCTCCTCCGTGTTTGAGAGCAACAGGGTGTATACCATCTGGACCAAGAAGATAAGAAGATTTGATTGTAGCTAACTGATATCGTATTTTTACTGCATCAACAGTAACGTGGCTTAGGAACGTGTCATTTTCCACAGGGAGAGGTGGGGGCAATATATTATCTTCAATGTTGAAGGAAGCAGCAAAATTGAAATTGAAGACCTCGCAGTTAGTTACAGGATCATCTACGATGGTTTTGTTCTGTAGCGTAATTATTGAGATAATAGGGTCTCTTGTGCAGTTTCTGCGTCAAAGTAACCGCATTGACACAAAGTTATTCTCTTTGCTGTTCAGCGTACGTTTTCCTCCAGTTGGGTGGAGCATTTCGGTTCTAGTTTCTATAGTGTCAAACATTTAATGCATTTGAATAATAAGGGAGAAATCATGTGTTTTTTGGTGTCGTGATTTCAGACTTTTGAGCTTACACTGCTCTTTTGGAGTGAGGATCCTGTTACCACACACATTACAGCGTTTTGGTCTTTCCAGGGATATGATATTCGTACAAAACCTGGAGCGTTCATTAAATACTTCGTTTGCAATACTAGGATCAGAGGTCAGAAAGAATGTGTTCCACACCAGGTACCTCAACAGAGTGGTGAACATGTTCCAGTCGATTAATTTTACTTGGCGATAACATGTGATGTTCGACATCCTTACAGCTTTTAGGTCAAACATGAGGTTGACCACGTTGTGATCACTTCCTGTAAACCGTTCTAGGACGGATAGTTTAGTAGAAAAGATACCCGTCATGAAAATGAGACCTATAGTGTGGCCTAGTTTGGTAGGTGCTAAAATGTGTTGGCACCGACCATCTACCTTTACACATGCGAGAAACTCTGCCTGCTTTGCAGGGGCTGTGAAAGGGGCCCAAATGATATTGGGCATACCGAAATCTCCACCAACTATTTTATACTGTGTGGGCAATGTGGATACACAATTCAGTCCGTTAATAAGGTTGGTCATGTCGTCATAAGTGGTGTTAAGTGGTTTGTAGACATCCCAAAAGTAGTCCACAGGATTCAGTTGACATTGATAGCCACAATGAGTCATCAATTTTATCAAGACACGGGTCATCGAGTATGGTTGCAGAATACTGCTCCCTTAAGTAAATTAAACAATCACCGCCACGTCCTGTACCGCGAGTTTTAAGGAACATACGATAACCTATAACATTTAATTGTGTATTTGAAGTCTCAGGGGTACACCAAGCTTCAGCGATCAGAATAATGCGAAGACTGTATAAGAAGATGAAAGATCTAAAAACAGGCATCTTATTGACTAGTGAGCGTGCATTCAAAAGCAATAAACTTAGTATATCTCCCTTATTTGACATCAGTTTTAGGCCTTTACAAATGCCCTGAACAGAATGGTCTTTGTGATTCAGAGACTTTGGTGGCGTCCCTTGGTCTGATGCGGTTATGGTGAGCGCATTGATGGAACGTCGCCTGCGTCTGAGTCCATGACAGAATATTTTGGGAAAGTGTCAGTGTGGTGTGACGGGTCAATGGGAATATGGATGTGGACTGGGCAGGGGAGGTTTGAACGGTGTGTGACGCAATAAAAAAGGGTGAGGTTGAAATGGATTGGTCATATCCACATGCACGTTGTCAGGGAAGGGATCACGGGTTGCAGTTAAGTGAGCATTAATACTATGGGGACTGTTCGTATTAAAAGAGACGTTGAGCATGGGATAAACAACACTGGTGGAAATAGTGGGGTCCTGGTTAAGTCTTGCTTTAAGAGATGTGTCACGCGAGAGATTGCTATTTTTGGGGAGAGGCCGAAGATTAGGTGTTGGTAATAAGTACATCCTTCTTCCGCTGGATGTTTATTTTTTCCGTTGTAATGCGGAGTAGGATAGTGAATTGATGAGGGTTTATTAAAGCTCGTGCTCCTCTGGTGGCCGGTTTTTGGGATACTTTTGGATACGTTTATAGCTGGAATGCCGGCGTGTGTCTTACTGGTAGATGGTCTGAGCCCTACTTTGACAGATCCAGATACCGCGTTGACAGTTTGAGACATAGACGTCTTATTTGGCTCAATATGGACGCATTTATCTACATGATGTTGTTTGGAAGTTGACTCCTCGACAGGAGCCGCCAGTTCGTGAGGCAAGTTGCTGGAACTGTCAAGGTCTACTGTTAAATTAATCAAGTCGGCGAATATGATGTCCTCTGTTGTGTCGTTGGTGCTTTCAAAAGGTAGAGTGGCATGTCAGGTGTGATGAAACAGGACGAAGCTATACACTCAGCTGGACCTGATTCATTGGCCTTGGACATTGTCGCACCTTGTTGGAATTTGCCATGAGCCACGCGCTTGGAGGTGAAATTGTTGCGCGATAAGCGACTTTGACATTCCCCCTCAAGTGGCGTTCTTTCCTGCAAAATTTTTATCAATTTAAGGGAGGTTTTGGACTTGATAAGGTCCCGACATTTGATGAATTGTCTCGCGATTGCTTCGCTCTAGAATTTGAACAAAAGCGAGCAGCAGATCTGTTGAGTCATCTTGCGAAGGCGAATGCAGGTATGTGACGTCGGGTTCATATTAGTAATCCACGTGAGTAACTTTTTAATGCCATCGAGGCATTATATGTACAACACATCCTTTTTTTGATTCCTTTTGTCAATGTTTTGAGAAACATGCTTGCGCTCTCTATGTAATCCATTTTGGGACTTTCCAGCACATTGAAGACGTAAGACAAAGAGGTAAGTTTCTCCTTTAGAGAATCGAACGCAGTGTAGCTTGTTTTTAATTGGGCAAGTTCAACCTCCAGTTCAGACACCTAACCGAATAACTCCGCCAATACATTATCTAGAATGATAGAACAGTCCTTAGTTAGAGGGGTGTAGGTATGAACCCCCAGTTTATCATCTACTCTCCTAAAGGCAGCATCTTTGGAAGGGTCTTTGCAAGCTCAGGGCCTAGAGCATTTGTCCTTAGGTCGCTCAGTATCTACTTTGGAGCCTTAACAATTGGTTTTGACACCAGTCGATCTTATTTGACGACGGGTTTTGGTCATCATAACTTGCTACATAAGGATGTTTTTTAGACAGAAGGGGACTTAATAGAATATAAGCCGACTGTACGGTATAATAGTTGTCAAAAATAAGAATCATATGAAAAAATTCAGATTAAATATCCACCCAGTAATTACTTGCCCTTTTCGAATTTGAGTGATCGGACGGTAGAATGCAACTCTGGGCTTGATAAATGTATTGTGATCAAACTGACACTTGACGATTTTATGGTCATTTCCAGGAAAGTGTTCGAAGACGGCTATCCAAACGGACGAGATACCTGTAGTGATTCGTATGCACAAGATAGAATCCTAACTGCAAAAGAGACTGGCAAACTGAAATCACTTAGGTCGACGCACGAAAGAACACTGTACTTCTTATTAATGCGAATAAGAAGTATGTTTGAACACAGAATACAGAACGAAACTGTGTTATGAAAACGAAGAAAAGCTTGCGCTTGGCGGTGACCAAAGGAGCATGAGACTAATGCAACTGATGAGACGGAGAAATTCCCTGGGGGACCCTCCTATAAAAGTTGTAATTCTCAAAGATAACACGGCTGCTGACGACCCAGTTGAAATATGCGAACTCTTAAACTCACATTTTGCTGCTGCGTTTAGCGTGGAGAACAAAGCATTACCCGTTATTCCGTTGAAAACAACAAAAGCTTTGTGCAATATTTCCATTAATGCTAGAAGTATCCGCTCACAACTGGTTACCGTTAAACCCACAATCCACCCTGGAACTGATGGCATCCCACCAGTCGTCATCATGCAAGAAGGTGAAGATGTACCCATCATCTTACTAAATTTGTTCGCGCTATCATTCTATCCAGCACATTTCCTCTCCAGTGGAAAAAGTAAATCATTATGCCCCGCCACACTAGTGGTCTAAGAAAGGAAATTAGCAAATATCGTCCAATAAACCGCACACCAATCTGCCCAAGAATGCTTGAAATAATAACAAAAGCGCCCATCGTCGAATTCTTAAGGTCACAGAACCTTATAAACCCTTCGCAGCACGGTTTCCTTAGTAAGCGCCCTTGCATGACATGTCAATTGGAATTTTTAAACCATATATCGGTATCTGTCGATGCAGGGAATGCAGTTATTATCATACTCCTAGACATGCCAAATGTCTTTGATCGTGCGTCTCACAAGCGCCTGTTAATCAAATTAGCATTCCTTGGCATACAAGACCCCTTGCACATATGGATTTCGTCACATCTTGAAGGCTGAACCCAAACTGTCAGCGTCGGAGGCACTGCTATTGCCTAGTGGGGTGATTCAATGAAGTGTTCTGGGACCACTGTTCTGCCAAGCATGGTAAACCCTCTCTGTTTGCCGACGATATCAATATCGTTCACACATTTCGCCAGTCCGGCAACTTCGCCCCATGTCTACAAAATATACGAAAAGATCTAACATCATTGGAGTCGTGGCGCAAAACATGGCACATGAGGTTCTCAGCAAACAAATCGTACATTATCACCTATGGCTGTCAAATACCCATTGGATCTCTATCACTAGACAGTCATCATACTGACACCGCCACACCCGTTCGAGATCTAGGGATATGGTATTCAAACTCCTTCAGTTTCTCTGAACAAGTAGGCCTCTGGATAGCAAAAACCGAAAGGACAATAGGCTGTATCAAATGGACATCGGGCCTGCCGGAAGCGAGGTTGGCTGTTTACAAAGTGTGTGCTCGACCTCAACTTGAGTATTCCACCTTCATTTATTGCTACCCACGCAAATCCGATTGGCTTGATTTTGAAAATCTCCAACCGTCATTCACCAAAAGCTTGACAGGATATTCATCGTCAATCACATATAGTGAATGTTGTCAAACACTTGGTATCGGTCCACTTTGGTTACAAAGACTAAAGTTGAATCTTACACTTCTGTATTAACTGACACACTCGGTTTTCATCACCACAGCGTTCGACGTTTATTTCCAACACAGCACCTCATACATTCCACGGAATAAGGGTTACACTTTGCGAGCTCTGTTAGCTCGCAAAAATGATACGAGCCAAATTCTTTATTACAAAATCTTCTTATATTTGTAATAGACTTCCGAATAAAATCAGGGCCAGTAACAGTATTCAGCATTTTAAAAAAGGTCTGGACAGCTTCCTTACATCATCAGACATAATGTCAATCTTTAAACGTTGTGTATTTTCTGATGACCTTTTTGAATGTGTTTCAGATAACGTTTATCCGCCGGCAGGGTAAATGTATTTGTCCATCCCTATCCTCAGGTTTCGATATGAAACAGCTTGCCTGCAACCGTTTACTGTTTATCCACCGATTACTCGCTCCGCATCTATCATTTTGTTTACTACACACTCACGAAACCACGTCATTTTATTCATGTGCGTTACTTATACAGAGTTGTACTTTAACCAAAACCAAAACAACAAAGGACTATATATCACATATACACTTTTCCACATATACATGTGCTCATTCGCAATAACTTGTTCACTTTGGTAGTCAGGCAGGCTTTAACAAATGATAGCCATTATTGACTGTTTACTTGGTCAACATACAGAACTCTCCGCAGAAAACTGTTAAAAATCTCTATCGTTCACCTTATATAATATCATTATAGCTTCAGTTCACATCATGCGTTTTCTCCTCTGCCTCAAACCCTCCCCATTATCCATTACTAACTGTTGCGTATTATGAAATATTTATTCCATTTCAAACATTGACCCCATCAAACAAACTGACGTCAAAACTACATACTAAACCCATTGAAATCTCAATTCTCACCGTGTGATGTTTCCCCTGCCCCACAAACCTCATCGTTAACCGCGTATTTATCATTAAGTGCTAAGAAATATCGATCCTTCTCTAATCAAGAATCCTATAAAACAAACTGACGTCAAAACTTCGGACGGAGTTTTGGTTATCACGCGATAATTAGTTTAGAATTAGCCGCTATTCACCCAATAACGCAGAATGCCATATCAATTATATGCAGATATATACTTCATTGGAGAAACAGAGATATTAATATCGCGTGAAGTTTTTATCAAAAACTATAACATTTACATTAATTTTCATATCATATGTGATTACTTCACATTTTCCAATTTGACACATGGCCTTGCGCTCTTTTTCTTATTCACACGAGCATCCATAATGCAAACAAAATTTTTGCGATGAATGGGGACTCAAACCCCCATATTGGCCGAGCGATTAGAGAGATTTTTAACTTTGTGACGTTTTCTAGTAGTCATCGAGGTCCCGCGCTGGAGTCTGCCTAATTTTTGCCGGATATTGGAACTTCCTGTTCCCCCTGGCCTAAACTCAATCATTTCAACATTTTTCCCATTGAAGTTTCGTCAAGTAACGTCGAAATCATCCGAAGATACATTTGCACGTATTCCCTGACGTAACCTTGAAGTATTTGAAACGCCTTCTTTACTTAACGTTGCAAAAGATAAATTAATGTAATATCTCACCTTTTGGACTGAATCCGTGTAACAGACGAACTGACGTCTTTTTTATGTGTAAATCGAACGCTGTAAACTGTGACTATTTGCCATCTGATGTAGTCTTTATTTGTCAACAGGTTTCATGTTGTCTCGTTTTATGTCCATTTGTTGCTTTGTATCACATGTAATTATCTGTAATGATCGCGCACACCGGAGCGTGTCTCTCACGAATGCGTTGAGAAAATATATACTATTAATACTCCAGCTTGAAGATTGACCGTATAAAACAAACTGACGTCAAAACTACATAATAAACCCATTGAAACCTCAGTTCTTACCGTGTGTTGTCTCCCCAGCCTCAAAACCTTCCTCGCCAACTAATAGTAAACATTGTGTGCTACGAAGTATAGATTGTAACTTGAAAATGGCCCATATGAGACAAACTGAAGTCAAAACGTCGTATGGAGTTTTGATTATCACGAGATAATCATTTCAGAAGTAGCTGCTGGTTACTCATTTATCGCAGAATATTATGGCACTTGTCCGCCAATATAATATACTTCATTGAAAAACCACAAAAATATTAGTATCGCATGAAGTTTTTTGCAAAAATTATAACACGTTAATCTTCATGTTAGATATGATTACTTCACATTTTCCTGGCTGTGGGTAGACATGGGGTTGACTGATTAGCCCTCAAAAGAACCCATGGGGGCAAAACGGTGACTGACCCAATTTTTAGTGTGCAACTACACAACTACGCTCCCAATTTCTCTCACTTGCTACACAGTACTCTTTTAGTTCCTCTCATATAATTGCTTCACCGTATCCGAATTGCCCCCTATCTTACCGGACGACCCGCCATTAGTAGATTACAAGCAACAGTGAAACGTTGTAAATGCATGTACATTTATCATTGTCAATCACCGCAAATATACAACACCGTTGTTCGGATGAGTATACTGGTTTTTCCCATATACAATCGGTTGACAGTGTAAATCAGGTCTTCGTCCACTGATCCTCGTTATCTATACAAATGGCTTGTCTTGAAGAATATCTGGTAAATAACGGATGAGATATGTTGAGTGAGGACGCCAGCAGAGTAGATTAATACAGTGTTGCCGCTTATGAGGATAAAAACCCGTGAACAAACGGTTAAAGTGTTTGCGCAACAAGCGACAGCTAATGTTCGGGAGGCAACTTATAGTTGATGTGCCACACTAGATATAACACAACTAACACTTTGATGCGGTTTGCAAACGGAAGTACGCAGTTATAAATAGTAATCCGTCTTACCTAATTTGTGGACTTGTAATTTTGGTACACGTATTTCGGTGATCTGAAATGTGAGATGAGAAGATATGTGATGACAGTTAATACAACGATGCATAGTATGATGTAGAACATGCGACTCTCGCTCGTGATGTCTGTCGCACATTTTTAAGAGCCCAATTCTGTAGTGGGAATGGGTATGCAGCATAAAAATCTGAAGGCAGATAGTATATATATACATCTGTTTGCGCAAAGACCCCAATAACGAACAACACAGTCTCCCAGCATTTATCGGAAGTATGCAAGATAGGCCCAAAAACATTATCCGTTGCACGAAGAATACAGAGACATTCACCAATGATACAAATTATCCGTCCCGTACGGGTGACAGAAGGAGCAGCGGTTGCCAGACGGATAAGCAGATCACTGGAATCTAGGTGAGGATCGGAAAATGAGGACAATTTCCTAAATGGAGTGTGCAAGACTGCGGTAGACGTAAACGCTATATAAAACTTAGATGTGAACACGATGTTAAATTATATTAAAGTGAAAACGACTGACTCACGATGATTCGAAAGGTGTTTCCTTTAAGGTTCTACAATAGTGAGTGCTTTCCAACGGATGTGATCTGTCGCGGTGCGCCCAAGAGATTACGGATTCATGGTGGAGATAATCGTGATAACAGATAAATTTGGAGATATGCTGAAATAAGTGGCTGACTACCTCAGTCTTTAACTCTTCAGAAATCAGTACATAAGCGACAAGAAACACAGAAAGAAAGCAGAACTCGTGGTCTTGGAGATAAGTTATGTACTATTGGTTCTTCCGATTCACACTGATTAAACATCGACTGTGCGTGTGAATTTGAGGGAGGTGAAAGGTGCGAAGAACAATGAAAATGATGGAGCACAAAATGTTTTGTACAGTATATAGTGTACAAGGAGCAACAAAACAAAATTATGTTGCACGAACCTCCTGCACTTCCGGTAAACAGATCACACTGAAAGGCGATCTTTTAATTTTGTTGAACGTAACCTATATTGCACAAAAACGCAGACAACGAAAAACAGATCACGAACACACCGGCATTTTAAGCCGAATCAACCAGAGCATGATGATTTATGATCGATTAGCGCATTAAAGTAAAAAGAGGGAGTGAGATATAATAATATGTCGGCACTAACATCAACAACAGAAGTAAAAGACATTGCGGGAAGTAGGCGGCATCGAGTAATGATGTGTACTTACCACGAAAACTCATCTATATTGAAAGCACCATTTTCCCAGAAAGACCCCATTTTATTCCATTAAAAATGGGGCTATGTGCTGCTTGGGTCAGTCGAGAAATAGCTGCCGGCTACCCAATTACCGCGGAATAATATAACATTTAGTCGCCGACATTATATACGTTATTGAAAAACCACAAAAATATTAGTATCGCATGAAGTTTTTTGCAAAAACTGTAACACACGTTAATCTTCATGTTAGATGTGATTACTCCACATTTTCTTATTTCATACATGACTTCGCGTTCTTTTTCTCATTCCCATGAGCATCCGTTATGCAAGAAAAGGTTTCGCAATGAACAGACGCTCAAAACCCCATTTTGGTCGAACAATTAGCAATATTTCCAATTGGTTGTCGTCTTCGAGCAATCGACGAAGTTCTTCACTAGAGATTGTTCAAATCTTCGCAAGATTTTGGGATTTCCCGTCCTCTCTCGCTCGAACTGAATTATTTGAACATTTCCCCGACTAAAGTTACGTCAAACAACGACGAAATGCTTCGGAAGTCCGTTTGTACATGTTTCCCGACGTCACCTTGAAATATTCGAAACGTCGTCTTTACCTAACCTTGTGAAAGATAAATTACTGTAACATCTCATCTTTTGGACTGAATCTGTAGAACAGGAGAACTATCTTCTTTCTTTGTGTGTAAGCTAAACGTTGTGAACTGTGACTATTATCTCTCTGACTGCGTCTTCTTTCGTCAACAAATTTCATGTTTGTTTTATTATATATTCATTTGTTGCTTTGTACCACATGTAATTATCTGTCATGATCGCGCACATCCGAGCGTGTTTCTTATAAATGTGTTGAGAAATGTAGATGATCATTATTAGGTGAGTGAAGGTTTGTATGACAGTATATGAAGGTACAATGCTCAAGTTCACGTCGAGCACACATCTTTAACCAGCCAGTTTCGCATCCCTTAAACCAAATGTCTTCTTGCTTCAGCCTATTGATCTTCTAGATTTTGTCACGTGAAAGCGTACTTGTTCAGAGAAATCGAAGGTTTTGTACCATACTTCTGGATCACGAACGGATGTGGCAGTGTCAATATGGTTACCAGCCAGTGAGACTGCCTCATTGGGTATTTGACAAACATGTGATAATGTTCGCTTTGTTCGCTGAGGACATCATGGCATAGGTTTTGCACCACGACTCCAATGATGCTAGGTCCTGTCGCATATTTAGTAGACACAAGGCGACACCGATGATACAACGAGCGTTTGAGACAGGGTTGGGTGCACAGCGCTCGCACATAAGGTATACGATAGCAACAGCGCAAGAATTAATGTCGCTCCAAACGTACTGGCCTCAACGAAGTCCAGTAAAACCAGCTCGCCTCTTCCTTCCTGACTTTCGTTTGTATGAGCTGCAGGGTTCACGATAGCCAGGAGGGCGCTTTGCAGCCGACTTTGCTCTGCACAGCCTTCTATTCCTTTTATAAAGAGTGGGGTGGTGGAGTTTTGACGGACTCTGTTTGAAGTGAACCTGGAACTCCGGCCTCTGAATGATTACATAGCGCTTGCTCCCCCAGGTGTTGCAATCACTAAGAAGGCAGTTGGCTTTTCAACTGCGTACATAGAGGAGGCGGCAATAAAATGAAAGAGAAAGATCTCTGAGGATGAACAGTTGGTTTATGGGGCTGCTGTCCCACATCATCTTCCCCAAACGTGTGTTAACACCTTGATTTTCACTTGACATCATACACCTCGTACTCGCGAGAAGGCTGCGTAACAAGACAACTGGTCACTCAGACTTTTGGTAACCTTACCAGCCATGCTCAGCCCCGAGACAGTGATAGGGTAAACAGTGGTTCGATGTTCGCCAAAGACTGCCAGTGAGGCGAGCTTTTCGGTCAATCCCGTCAAGAAAGTGTGAGGCGCGAGTAGCGGGCTGAAATTGAGTCGAAATTCATGGTAAACAGGAGGCTATAACTGGAGACTAAGGCCGTAGTTTCTGCTTCCGAAGTATCCACTCGGAAGCCCGCACCCGTATAAGAATACAGGGACGCAGTTCCTGTGGTCGCCGTTTCAATGCCCGACGCCTCACACACAAGCGCAAGTGTTGAGGGCACTGGAACCGCTCAAAAACCAACTTTCGAATAACTTGTCCCAAAAACCCATCAAACAGCACTGCATAAAATTCCTTCTGCGTGGAATTTGGAACGAAAGAATACTGTTGGGGGTCCCCTCCTGTGATTTGGAAACAATATCTTTGACCCACACCGTCAGGTATTTCTATCAGTGACCTCATAAAACTGCGCCCGTTGCCCCCTTCAAGCCAGCACTTAGCTGACGAAAAGTTTAATTTTCCGTTGGTGGCAACTTCCGAACACTCCCAAAAAGCGAAATTTATCAAGGGTGAGGAGGTTGCGAATTGCGACAACAAAAACGCTGGTAAAGCTTTCTGCGGTGTAGCTGACGTAGGCGCAAACGGTGATGTCGCGCCCCCAGCAGTACAGAGCGAGCCCAACCCCATCACCCTCCTCAATTTTAGGCCTTCGTTCCCCAGGTTTTTTTCCCACATCTTCGTCTTTTCTCGCGAAATCAAACCAGGAAGTAGCTCTTAAGCGCATATATATGAAGTGTCTGGATCTGTTCAATAAATCATTGGAAATCAGAGAATGAATTCATTATACTCACCTCCACATGTTCGCCTCCATTGAGACTTGGCTTACAAGTGACAGCGGTGAACGTTGACATAGTGTCCCCTGCCATTCAGTCTGACAAACTGGCCTCGCACGCGGGAGAATGGAGTTTCGCGACTTTTCTTCAATAATATCTCTTGACATCCACGTTTATCGGTGGGCCCCATCCCCATCACATATGTGACGCTCTGTGGCCTTCACTGTCAATGCGTGGCCAGGACTCATTTCCAGTGGGAGTTATTCATCGTTCTCCCAAATCCGACGTCTCCGACGACCATACTCTTCTCGTAAACTCAGACAACTTCCTAAGGCCAAAACACTTTACCCACTTGCTTATTATGGGTGACCTCAACTTAATCAAGACAAAATGGACGTTACTTTCTCACTAAGACCGTGAAAGCGGATTCCCGTCCACCCTGTCGACGCTGATTCGACGGATATGGCGCACACGACATGTCAACGTCCCGACGCGACATCGCTCTAGTCAGATTTCACCTCTGTTCGACCTGGTCATCACTAATAAGAGCTATTTAATAGAGAGTTAACAACAAACCACTACTGGGACACAATGACCACTTTCTGCTCATATTTGACCTTATCTGCTATTACTTACAACTAGTAAAAAAGTCCACACTTTGGAAATGAAATCAGGCTGATTTTGACGCCGCCTGTAATCGGTAGACTGTGAACATCTCCGTGATCTTTCAGTTAAAAATGCTTTCCAGCTATTAAAGTTGTTGAAACTTTGTGACACAATGCAGTTTCTAAAATCTCAGAATTCTATTCCCTGAAGATTTCTTTGTTTCAGTCTTCCGAAAACGTAAGCAAGAAATGTGCAGTAGTTCAAAGGCATGGGGATTAATGGAGAACTAACACAGACTGACATTCTACGTTATTTCGGAAATATGAAGGTGAAATATTATGTAAACAAATGTTTGTATTCACCTTTGGACTTAATTAAGCGGGAGAGAGTGATTATAATTTATAAAATCGAACCGTTGTTGAAACATGAGCACTAAGCTTTTTATAAAACTACAAACGTAAGGAACTCCCATAACCTACTTCAACGTAGGGTAATACACTATGCTTCACCACTCGCTGGTACTACTGTTGCTAACTTTTCCATGAAATCAGGATGCACGCTGGAATGGAAGCGAGGTGACCTGCTGATAGAATGACATTAAAGAACACTCCTAGCTGGGAAGAATACGACACCTATAGTGGCAATGATGTAGTTTGCCGGTATTGTGCCTCAAGGCCGAAGCGAGTTGGAAACGGCCATTTGCTCACGAAAAGAAATTTTTCAGATTTTTCATGAAATAGTAAAACACATATTACGAGACAAATGTTAATATCTTGTCGAGTATAAAAGTTGCGATGCAAAAATCAGCTATACCTAAAAATTATCCATGTTCACACTTTTGTTGGAAAAAATGTCGCCATTTTTTTCGACAACAACATCATGTTGGCTTTCCTAATCGATTTTACGTCCTGAAAATCCTTTCATCGGCATATTCGTGGTGGAATACATGTTCGTGCCCCACAGAAACGATCAATTCCGCGTGGTTTTGTAGATATAATTGAATTTGAAATTCTCAACCACATTGCACTTGCATTGCATTGTACACGAAATATCACAGTAATTCCTAATTAATGCTATGCCGCCACGGTCGTTGATTAATTATTCACCGGAGTTATATGTTCGCCCTGGTTTGCTGATAGTATTTCCGGTCGAAAAGGGTCTGCGTTATCTCCTCGTTGTTTCTACCTGCGGTAACAATTCCCATTCAATCAGTATCAACGTGCATATTGCTTTGTTTACTGCTTGTTGACTATTATTGGATATAGCTTGACACGTGCACGCGAGTCTGACAGATGATGGCCCACTACTATATTCGTTATTTATTCGACGAAAACATTGATTTCCACTTCTGCCACTTCAGTTGCAACCCTTCTATCTTCGTGTCATGGACGATTATAATTCCCATGACAGTTGGTTTATGCTACAGCCGGCTGCAGAATTCACGGACGGCTGATAGTATGTCATCCCGTTTTCGGCCAGAACTGAAGGAGATCATTACAAATTATCCCCAACGGTCTAAATATAAGTTTGTTCTGAACTCTCTCGTATTCTGCTAACCAACGTCGGTCATAGTTTAAATGAATCGGACAGAGCAGCCACTAGTGTGAACACATACCACATACTAAGCCGTAGACCATAGTTAGAGGGAACTGGACGGAGCAGCTACTAGCGTGAACGCGTACCACATACTTAGGTGTTGATCACCGCTATGGTGAACTGGACGGAGCACCTACTAGTGGGGACGCATAGTAAATGGATGGCGTGGAGTGATATTTTTTTTAACTGTTTGTGCTTTTTTAGAAACTCGATTTAGTTCTCAAGGTGTGCAAACAACCACCGGCGGAAATGTGGACCACGTAAGCGACATTATTCCGTTCAAATGCCATCATATTTGGAAATACTCCTTTCACGCTAGAGGAAGCATTCAAACTTTTGCTACGTTGGACGTTCAAGATCAGCGCAACACTCACAGTGTTCATGGTGGTCTGACCTGAGAACAGATGAAATACGGTCAGTTTATTATTCCTCATCCAAAGACGTGTTCGAGTAAGCCGATCACGTTATTTTATTCTTTCGCTTTCAGCCGACCACCATAATAATTACGGGCGAATGGAGAGCCTACAGAACTTTGGATGATACAGCTTATTACGAGCACTGGACGGTCAATCATTCAAACAGTTTCGTGTATCTTGAGAACGTGATCCACTCGAAAAATATGGAAAATCTTTGTTTTTTTGCTAAGAGGCACTTTCATGCCATATCTGGATCAAACGAACGGCAGTTCCAGTCATACCTTCTGGAGATCATTCGGCGAAAACGACATGCTGAAAACATGGTCGGCAAACTGCCATTTACCTTACCTCATACGAAAATGTTGTTAACTACATCATATGCGTCGACACTGTTGCACGCTTTTATTATTCCGATTCATATGCCTTGCGCTGGTGTTGGTAGCTGCTCCGTACTGTTGACTTAAGCCGTGATTAACGCCTAAGTATGCAGTGTGTTCATCCTAGTAGCTGCCACGTCCAGTTTGCTTAAGCTATGATCTGCGCATTCGTCCTACCTTACGAGTTATGCCAAACTGTACCCCATGTTTAGACACTTATAACTGCCCCTTCCATTTGCCCTACCTTATGAGTTATGCCAAACCGTTCACCATGCTGAAACACATGGGTGAACGAGTGAAGCCACCAAGGACGCAAACACGAGGGAAGAGTCTTGAATTATGTATTTGATAGTTGTGAATCAATGTAAATACTACCTCCGCTTTTTCCCAACGCAGAATGTATCCTTCGGTTTTCATATGTTATTGGTGTTCTACCGGATGATTGAAACTGTGTATCACATGAAGTCTTCACCGTCATATCGTTCATCGCATGTGATATCTGCAAGAAATCTGTGTACGCATGTATGAAGGAATTTGCTTTCTGCAATTATATCAACGGGATAGTCGCTCCGGGTGATGTTGATTTGCGCTTTCTTCGGCCCGTGTGCAAAAGGTGCACTATCAGTGGGCCGGTCTAAGTCAACATTCGCTGTGGGTGGTGCGCGAGACTTGCAATTCATTATCATTGGGGAAGTACGAACAACGGCCAAAATAGAGGGAACAGACAAAAATAAGGATTCGAAACGTGCACTCACCAGACGACTGAGGTTGAAGCTGATTACCACAGAATGGACACTCGTTTATGTCTGCAAATTGGAGTGAAAAATCAGCTGATCGGCATCACAGCAATAACCGTCCATCTGTACCGGGTCGCCGCAACGTCCACACGGCAGTCCAGCTATAGGCTTCATTACCACCCTCGGTTGCATACCACTTGTAGCTGAGCCCATTGGGAAGTTTTATAAGGGTAAACCAGTATTACCACGCTCCACTATCTTACTGGTGAAAGCAATGATGGTGTTCGAGCAAGTCATCGCCGTGCAGCTTCTGCAGTCATGTAGTATTTCGGATACATGATTAAGGACTTTATTGTGGTGGTTGAAAAAGCGGCCGAAGCTGCCGGCCCACCAGCCGCCGAATTGGCAAATTGTACTCTGTAAGTCACCGCTCATGCATGGGGACGTCAGCTTTGTAAAGGGAAGTGAGCAATACAAAAGACATTACTGTAGAGGTAGAGATGTTTACGAAACACTTACAGAATGTGAATGCATGGAAGCTGAATTTTACGGTAAAAAGGGCGTTCACATGTGCCGTGTACGCTATCGACGACGAAAGCGCCGCCATCTTGTTGCATGTGAAACTGCAATGTTCAAAGTGATCACCAGGGAAGTGCTTACCTTGCACTGCTTCGAACGGGAGTCGTGGAGTCCGTCCTTTCAGATGTTTCTGAACAAGGTTACTTGCAAACGTGGTCATTCTGTGAAGAATGTTCTCCACGTACCAGTCAACATCCACAACCTAACGACGGTTGCACCATAGGTTGCTTGTTTTTCGTACTCTCGCAGTAGCGACTCGCTGTGGATCCATATTTTCTGAGTGGCTCGGATGGCCCACTTCGAAATGATGTACAGCCACATACACAGCAAATAATTCAGAAACTTCTTGTCCGTCCGGTCGATGATATACAGATCACGTTGAAGCCTACAATAAACAGCGTAACACTGCAACATAATTTACTTTCTGCCGTAGCCACTCGGTGGAAGAGAAAACGACCGCGAAAAGAGTTTGTCTTTCAACAAATATGACGGACGAATTTTGCCCAATTTCATGCTTACGTACGGCATCGCGTACATGACAGTAACACAATAGGATGTCGCAGCCGAACACTACGTGGGCTGCTCTCAGCCGCGCAGCCACCTTATCCATGATGAATGTTTTTACCACAACCGACCCACCCATCATTTCCCGAAAAATCTCGATAGGTCTACGTAGTGAAACATAATTCTCAATACGAACGTGCTCGTACATCACGGATCGGCCGTGTCCCATACCATCTGTCACGAGGAACTGATATAACCTCAAACTTCGAGGGTATGGGGAAATATACGAATACATACTTGTGCCTGTTTGTCTCGTGAGTTGCATCCACATTCATAACATGTGGGAAACGTCGGAGTAGTTCAATCTGCGTTTGTTGGGCAAAGCAGATATGCGTTTATCTGTTACCTCCATCCATCATAGTGCGCACCACACCTATAGCACTAATTACCGATAGAACCTCATCAAGATTCTCTAACATACAGTGACCAATCTTACGTAACGAACTCGCCTGACATTACAGGTTTTAATGTCAGCAGTCAATGTATTGTGCTGGAACAGGCCCTTGCATTCGTTCAAATCACTGGCAAGGGTTCAACGATTCGCAGGATGAAACAAATGTAACATGCGACTGAAGGGGTGGTTGTGCTTCAACTCGAAAGAACTCACAACCAGACATGCATCTCGTCGGACCACATTAAATCGTGATCTGCTACATTCGTCGAGAGAACTGTTTAGTTTAAACTAACAGAAGCTAATTCACTAGACATGTTGCACACTCCTGCACACATTCTTACGTCTTTTGTGCTTAATACAGCAATCGCAAACTCACGTGGTTTTCAGGAAACCATGTCACCTTACCTTTTCGTACTTCAAGGAGTACTTCGACCTACGGCTCGTCCCACGAACGTAAATAGCGTCCACCTCGTCCGTGTATCTCTGAAGACACTCCTGAAACTGTGAGAAAGTGCAAAATTCGCGATCCTTAAGCATTCCCTTGAAAATGGCAGGAAAATCCATTTCCTACAAACAAAAAATAATCAAACGGAAGTGAAATTATAAAAACAAATGAAAAAAGTAAGGTAGTACATTAAAACTAACCCAAGCATCCTTATGATAACACTTACATACGCAATCGACCGCAACAATAGCAGCCATACTAGTTTTCAAAGAAAAACTCCGATGAGGTGGTTTTCAATTAGTGGTCAGTTAAAACAAACAGATAGGAGGTCATGATGCAGAGTCCAACGATTTCAATTCCCGCATCAGTTACCAAGCTACTAAACGACGATTTCTTCCGGGAAAATAATTTTCCCGAACACCACAGCTGAAGAACTCCTAGCCTACGGCTAGCAATAATGAATCCGTGGACCAAAACTGCTATGCGTTACAAAGCGCAGCTCCGAAGTTGGATGGTTTATGTGTACCCCACACCCGTGCACTTTCTCTTATGGGCTACTTCTTCCACGCAGAATACGTCGTCTCCTCGATGATCGTTCCCATTTATTCGTAAAGCATAAGCTAACAGGAAAGTCGGAGGACCCAAATGATTTTCGCAGTATTCGAAGTAGACGTGAGCATGAAATCCGGAAACATACCAAACTGGTACAAGAAAGGATCCGCTTGATGACCTACGGGAACAAAACGTCTAATCTAAACACATGCAACTTCTAACAAAAAATAAACCCTCGGCCCTTTCTTTGCGATTTCTCGACGGGGGTACCTCACCTAATCCGCTAGGTGTGACTGAGTTATTCACAGAGAATCACTGGGCAGTCTTTAATTCTCCACTGTCGAACTGGCATCTTATCCCGCCCGCCGCGAAATTTTCGGCAACTACCTGTTTCCCTTGAGATTTCTGTGCTAGATGTTCAAGACCTTTTATGTAATGTTAATTCGTGCGGTGCAGTAGCTCCTGACAAGATCCACCCCAGAATTCTCGAAGAAGTGGTCTCTGTGCTGGCAAAACCACCTTATAAGCTGTTTAAACGAACGATCCAGACTAATAATCTCCCTAGTGCATGGAAAGAGGCAACAGGCGTGCCCATATTTATAGAGGAAGACCTACACCCTCCGGCTAGTCGCCAGCCAATCAGTCTGACTAGCATTCCGTGCAACGTGATGAAGCGCTTATTAAAGCGTGCCATCTCAAACCACTTCTTATCCAACCATTTTTCTCTACCCAGCGTGGCTTCGTTCTCAGCCTGTCAGACATAACAAATGTGCCCGTATTCATGGACGGTCTGACGAGGGCCAGAGATAATGGTCTCATCTCATACGATCTTCCTCGATTTTGCCAGGGCTTTTGACCGTGTTTCATATGGCCTCCTGAAACACAAACTGGAAGCCTATTTTATTCAGTGGGAGATTCCCCGGCGGATAGTCGTTTTCTTTATAATAGAACTTTCAGAGTTGAAACCTTATCCGACCTCTTGTCTGCCTCTTTCATTTCTGCGACAGTTCCTCATGGGTCCTTGCTAGGTTCTATGTTATTCTGGATGTGCAACAACGACCTTCCGGGAAGTACTTCCAGCAACGCCCTTCTATACACGGATGACCAAAAAATCTCGAATGGTAGTAATTCCAGTGCACTACAAACTGATCTCGATGAGTATAAACGCTGATCGGACTATCGGAATCCCCCAGTAAGTGACAATACGTGCGCATATATGTCAGCCGGTAAAGATTCTTGCAAAGTCTTCGTGATTCTTAGTGCACTCGGCAAAACCGATATCATGAAAATCGATTAAAAGAAACATCCTGGTAACTGGATGTCAAACCTATGTTTCTGGTTTCCCCATGAGATGGTGGCGAGAAAGGAAGCTGCCGCTCTTGAGGTGGTTGAGCGCATCCCACCCTGCATAGACAATAAAGCGTTTCAAAAGTTCTACAGGGTATATGTAAGACCGCTTCTTGAGTATGTCAATCAAGTCACACTCACTTCTGAGCATGTCAGACTTGAGGCTGCCAATCTAGTCACGGGTCTCGACTTAAAACTCCGAATCTATATTCGCTTGAACTTCGACGATTCCGCGGAGATATAACTCTCACGCACTTCTTTTGTAGAATAGGTCTCGTTGAACAGTCCTTTACTTAAGCGAACGATGACGGTCGGCGAGGTCATGACAGGAGGCTTTTCAAGCTTCTTCCTCTGGTCTTCCTTCGGCAGTAGTTCTTTTCTTACAGGGTTATTAATCTTCGGGACAGGCCTTCTTCTGAGGTCGCTAGCAGCGCTTTCAGAGATCGTTTAAAGCGCTGCTTGACTCTCTTTCACCTGGAAACTCATTATGCCAGTAATCTTAATCCGTTCTTGGTATTTACGAAAGTCGCCAAAGGCGGTGCTTCGCTCTGTTTTCATGATTGCTCTTCAAAGCAAAAACGTCCGTTTGGTACAGAGGAAGAAGAACCGGCCGGATCCGGGAACCTGGAGCCTGTGCCTCAAACCGATGTATCAATCGCCGAACCACAATCACTGACGCTACGCACGGCAACAAAGGATAAAACCTTAACTAGGTGCCGTGAGGATAAAAATGGAGGGTAAAGAATTAAAATTGGTTGACTGGTGAATTTTGGTTTGCGCCAGATACAGAATCAGATCTATGGAGGTCCGGTTATAACAACGTGAATTGCAGGTGGCTAGTTCCCTCCTTACACATTTCGTTATCGTGTAATTAGACGGTAACATCACCCTCTCTTCAGGAAAGTCTCAGTAGTGGATAGGATTCCCTACACAGTCACGGGAAGATGCGAGCCACATACATCTGTGGCAGCATACCAACAGTAATATGCTATTCTGGTGACCCATTCAAGGGAGGATGGAGTTGGCGTTGAAACTAGAATGTTTTCTGATGCCCCATCAAGTGGGTGTTTCACTGTTTGTC
Organism: Paragonimus heterotremus; assembly: GCA_013368495.1. NCBI lineage: Eukaryota > Metazoa > Platyhelminthes > Trematoda > Plagiorchiida > Troglotrematidae > Paragonimus > Paragonimus heterotremus. Next base: position 27,559 of record LUCH01001683.1, read on the forward strand.
TGTCTTGTCTATCATGGTTGAGGACCGTCGTACTAGTAGTATGAAGGCAGCTTACACCAAATACAATGTATTCAGACAATCATTTGGAGGTTCGTGGTAATTTTTCCTCCTTTCTCCATTCACTCTTTTGTCTCTTTCCCACATAGGTTACTCGATAACGGAGTCGAGCTTTCAGATCAGAAAACAAAACACGGGAAAACCGTAACATTCCCTCTTCGAATGGGTTCTGGGTTCTGATCTCCGGCATTCCACTGGGAATATTCTAGACGCCTAATCGGCAGCAGCCAAGTCGCCCTGTGTAAGTTAAATTTGGAGCTGGAGTTGAACTGATCTAACCCATCGTGGATAAACGACCCCTCCGACTTCGGTTCTTTCACATCGCGGACAACCAACGTATAGTTAAGATATTACACCTGTACCACTGCCGCCACCACTACCACCACCACCACCACTACCAAACTATGGGTATTTGTAGCGTGAAGTTTGAATACCGTGAGGTCGAATTCCTCTCCGCGTTGTTTTATTGATATTTGACTGTGGTCATACCCAAAAGACTTCCAGAATTACAAATTAACCTGTTCTCCTTCGCTTAGTCGCCCTAAAGATAGTGAAAAGGCCCAGCTGTGGATCGCATGTAGGGATTATCCGCGGGAGGGATCACGTCATGCGATGCTTGCTCTGCGACACGTCTTCACACCCCGTGTCTAGGCATGCCGAACGAGGTCTACAAAATAGCAACTACAAAGCTGGAGTGTATCCAAAGTGTTTGTCCCTGTTGTAGAACCGCAAGGATGCCCCCCAGTTCTGAAACCAGCACCTTACCAGTGGATGCGACATCCCCTGAGCCGAGGGCTCTAGCCAGTGAGGCATGTAGTGTGTGTTACAGACACCGCATCCTATGCGTCAGTTGCCTTAGGAGTGAAGTCCAACAGGATTACTTCGGTTGTTTCGAAAACGCACGTACCTAATACTGCTGTTAGCCCGTCTACAGCCCGTAGGCAGAAAGGAATCGGATTCGGAGGTTCTTCGCTCGGTGCTACCCAAGAGGCCCGATGTTGTTGCTCGGGGTAGCTACGTTGATAACGGCGTAGTTTCGGCAAAGTTTTCCAGAGGCACCAACACCATCGCTCCTAAATGGTTGAGCTCACCTGTTCAGGAAGATTCTGCAACTGTTCAGTACCTTCTGGAATATGCCGCCAGCTGCTTAAGGCCGCGTTACGAGCGTGATCGTGAGCTTTGAGCCAGTCTTTGCACTAAGATGTGCACAGATCCAAGTGTCCCAAATTCTATCACGACATTGGCGAGGAAATTAGATTCGCCACATGCCGACAAATGTCTATTTGCACGGGTTGTGCCTTCGCCATCTAATCTAACTGAAGACATTCTCCTAGCGGTGCATAAGCTGCTCGATGACTTGGGGGTTCGGGTATACCCGAATATACCATAGGCTGAACGTCAGAAACTAAGACTGCCTCGGAAGAAACTTGGAACCATTGGCTGATCTCGCAACGTTATTACTTGGGGAGTCCCCTATTCCACCACCAACGACCTGGAACATGACGGGAGTCATTGGCGATTCCTGTCAACTGCCCTTGAACTTACCGACATACAGGTTCAGCGTATTCATCGAATCCTGCGACCCAAGTTGGGGTCGCGAGAACCTCAACCACGACTCCTCAGAATTACTGTCACTTTGCATGAGATAGCATCGCATATTCTGGAGCGGTTTCGCCATTAGCGTCGTTTTATACATGGTGGGAATTCGTTTCACCCCGATCGTTCTTAAGAGAAAGGAGATTTATTAAAAACTAGTCACCGCACGCGCACCAGTCGCCCGGGGTTTCCTAATGAGGATTTAATGACTGCAGAAAATTCACTACAGCCGGCTGCTGTGGAGTCGGCGGCCTACGTCGGCGATGTGTTTTGAATGAACTCCCAGTTCGTAATCGCAGAAGAACGCTCATTCGTTCACTAATAACTCTGTAATGTGCATATATGCAAATGCGCTTAGCCTAGTGAATAAATTACCAGAGCTTTGCGAAGTTTGTTCTACCACGAAACCCTGAATTGTCGCCATACCAGCGTCGTGGCTGGGCACTTCCTCCCCAGATTCTGAGACCGCTTTAGAGGATGTGGTTGTCTTCTGCGTGGATATAACTGAAGGTGGAGGAGGCGATCGGCACTCTATATCCACACTTCTCTTCAAGCTTCTCTTATTGACAATTCTGTACTTGCCCTGGTTTGCGAAACCGTCGGATGTTCGATTCGCCTAAGTGGTTCAGAACGCTGGACAGTAGGGGTCATCTGTCGTCCGCCATCTTCTGAAAATTCTGAAGACGAACTCTTATCATCTGGATTGGAAGTTTTACCTCGTCTAGGAGGTTCCCATATTCTCTCAAGTGGTGATTTCAACTTACCCGAAATCAACCTTCCGGGCTTCTCGTACGCAGGCACTGAAAATTCCTTGTGCACGATTTTTTTACACAGTCGGGGCACTGGGTTTTACGGAGCACATATCTGGTTTCACACGGTGACTTACTTGCCATAATCTGTCGTGGCTGGATTAGTTATTAACTAACTAGGAGTTGATGGTTGACAACCTTAAAATCACCGCACCATTCGAACTAAGTGATCACGCGGTCGTCTTATTCTACTTTATTTGTAGCACTAATCTGGTTAACTCAACGACTGGTAATCGCAGAAACTTCTGGAAAATGGACGTGGGAATACTTCGTGGCTACCTGGAAATGCAGTCATGGGGGAAATACACCCCACTCCACTTTGTAAATGATCTATGTGAGACGCTTACTGCCGTCGTTTCTTCAGCCATATGTTAATCTACATCATTATTGGGCTCCAAACGGAACAAGCCTCCAAGTCAATTACGCTCTAGTACACTTAAACTCATTCTGGAGAAGCGGCATGCTCGGGTGTGCTATCGATTATCAGGATCTGAAACTGACGGGAAAAAATATGCTGTCCTAAGGAATTGATGTACATCGCTAATTCCACTTGACTGTATTCATAACCAGCAACCTCTTACAGAACGCCTTATCGCTGATCCAAATAGCCTCAGCCGATTTGTAGCGTCAACTCGCAAAGCAAAATCCGGAGTTCCACAACTCGGGCCCATCAGCTTTTACTAGCTCTGATACGGAGACCGCTGACGTCCTTGCTGAGTTTTACAGCAGTGCTTTTGCGCAGTCACCATCAGTCTTTCCAGTTCATCTTGACACTGAAGTCGATGGCACCTACACTGTGAATACTTCCTCAACGGCAGTGTTGGCCAAACTCAGGTGGTTTAAGGACAGCTCTCTTGGCCTCGACGTTGTACCTCCCAAGGCTTTGCGGGAAGCGGCGAAACAGCTCGCTGACCACTTAGCTTACTGCTTACGCAATCCGTCTCCCAGAGAACAGTGCCCAGCAGTTGGAAACTTGCAAGCATAATACCCATTCTCCAGGGTGGTAGGCAAAATTGCCCCGGTAACTACAGACCAGTTGTGTTGGTGTTAAGCGTTGTAAAATTTTTAGAGGCGCTTGCATACGACTCCCTTCATAAGTATTTCACTACTCGTGAGTTTTTCTCCAAGTCGCAAAGCGGCTTTTGTAAGGGTCGTTTGTGTACCATACATCCGCTTATAGCCATCGACTAGTGGACGAATACAGTTGATCAGGGTAATGAAGTAAACGTCGTGCATCTCGACTATGCCAAAGCATTCGACCACGTGGTTCATTCTATTTTGGTCGGCAACTTTCCCATTATGAGGTGCGAGACAATTTTCTTCAGTGGCTTGGGCAGTATCTTGCTAACCGCCTATACAGGGTGCGCGTTAATGGTGTTTTCTCTACCTGCAGGACCAGCCTCAGTTGAATACCTCAAGGCCCAATTCTTGACCAGCTGCTATTTTTGGTATTCATCAACGATCTCCCACTCTCAATCACCTCGCCGTTATTATTGTTTGCGGACGACGTCGAAATGTGGCCAGCTGTCAACGCAACGGTTGGTTCTGTCACCCTACAGAAAGAACCAGACATTTTTTTCAATTGGTCTCGAGCAAACCTACTCAGATTTGATGATGGTAGATGCAAAGTTATGCACATTCGCGGTTCTATGAAAACCACTTATTACGTCCATGTATATCTACTCCACACTGTTCTTATGGAAAGGGATCTTGGATGCATGGTTCCGCACACTCTTTTGAGCTCTGCGAATGCTGAAACTAGTGCAAAGAAGCCAACAGAATCCTGGCGTTACTGAAACGTCTCTTCGGCCAATTCAACCCCAGCTGTTTCCAGCCTCTTTGTGACCGCTTCTAGAGAATGGAACTGTGATCTGGCTACCGCATTTCCGAAAGTACAAGTTGCTCCTGCAGACAGTATAACGTTGGGCCACTAAGGCAGTCCGAGGTCTGAAAACTAGTCCATATGATGAAAGGCTCATATCTTTGAAAACGTGCTCCTTAGGTTACCGTCGGCCTTAGGTAGACCTACTGTCAATCTTCATGATTATACAATCCCCGGATCATCATCGCCGCCTTATGCTGAACAAGAGAAGTAGCGTGACACTGAGGGGCCATCTCCTAAAACTAGAGGTCCAACATAGCGGACCAGAATGCTGGTGTAGTGGTCATCATGAGTCATTGAACAGGTTAGATAAATGCGAGTGTAACTCACTGGGCTATCGATGATAACGAAATGGACGAATGAGACAAAACAGTTACGAAGTTTCAACAAGTTATGTAATCAAAAGCGTCTGACCCAGAAAAGTGTCCAGAAGCTTTCGAGATGACCACCAAAATATTCCCAATTAACAGTATCCAGAAGCGGGCGATATCACAGAGTTGCCGTGGGCTGCTGAAGCGCGGTCCGGGATGCGAAGATATTCGTGATACAACGGAACTAAAAAAAAATTGGATGATAGATCCGTGTAGTATCGTCAAACGACTGCACAACGAGGAGAGGAGCAGACCGACGTGCACAAAATTGACATTATGTTACAACCCTGCTAGAACCAATGAGGGAGGTATCTAGGGGTAATTTAGGGCTGTTTCGGGAAACATTAAGGATGAATTTTTGGGCCAATAAGGTGATTGTTTTGGAAGATGTATACAATATTATCGGCGGTAACAGATCATTATTAATGCAATACTTGAAGCATGTGACACGAGGGAATTGCTGTAAAATTGAAGAAGCGATTGTTGTACGTATAAAGTGGCTGTTGTTCAGACGAAGTCTAACCGCTTCAATTATTCACGCGCGCTGTGTTCAAATTGTTGGCTGTGCACGATGATTAAGGTTTGTCTGAACTGTCAATATGTCTGATCACCATGATGATAACGCTGAGGTAAAAGACAATGCTGTATTAATTGAACCTCTAGTGGTTTTCTGAAATGTTCGCTAGTCGATCCACCATTTATAGAAATGTTCAACGTTCAGTTACCGAATTCCACCGTAATGTACAACAGTCCTTGGAGAATGTGGGCGTTGGCCAACGTTCTCCACCCAGCGCGGTGCTTGAACGTTAACATGCATCACAGTCGCTCGCAGGAGGTAATATTAATTTAAATAATCATTGAATAATGGATTTCAGATGTACCGGAAAGCTCATCAGAAACTGGTCTGCAAGATCGAGATACTGAGTTTCCTGACGCTGGCATTGTTGACCGCCTTCGAGACTGGATGATTTCAAGCAACACTCCCAAATTTCAGGTTACAAGGCTTCTACGCATCTTGAAGGAAAGAATACCAGAGTTACCCAGTGATGCCAGAACTCTGTTGTCGACACCGGGAAGTTCGCCCATACGTGCCGCTCATCCAGGCGAATACGCTCATTTTGGATTGGTTAAAAGCATGGTGAATGCTGTTTCAAGCTGCCAGCTGCAGCATGTGACGCCTGTTGGCATTCAGTTGAATATCAATGGTTGAGCACCAACGAATGCGGGGAAGACGACAATATGGCTCGTGCTTTGTCGCTTGAATGAGCCCCTCGTAACGTAACCCTTTGAAGTCGGTGTGTATGGAGGGAGAAGCAAACCGGAAAACGTCAATGTGTATCTTTCAGACGTATTAGAGGATTTGTCGGACGTGGTTACCAATGGTATATACATTAACAATGTTCCCGTGACCGTCTGTTTGAAAGCTGTAATCTGTGATACACCTGCTCGCTCTGAGTGACAGACTTTAAGATCTGGAAGGCTACAGAGTGCAGACAATTTCTGCTATATATCGGACCGATGGCCTTGCGGAATATTTTAGACCATGATAAGTACACCAATTTTCTGGATATGTCAGTTGCTATATGTCTTTTGTCACCCCACTTTTTGCGTTACTCATCAAGAATTTGCAAGGCAGGTACTCAACGTATTTTTGTTCAATTATCGCAACTTGTATGGTCAAGCAGAGATGGTTTACAACCTGCATTCGCTGGAACACCTTGCGGATGATGTGGCCACGCATGGCTCGCTTGACAACTTCTCTGCTTTTCCATTTGCGTCTTTCATGTACAAGTTGAAAATGATGCTCAATGGGCCAACCCGACCGGTAGGGCAATTGTGTAGGTGTTTATCGGAAAGATCTTCCGCTTGCTTCCTCGTCCAAGTATTTTGCTCTGACGTTGGTACACCTATCAATTGTCCCTATGTACCTGGATGCTCAGTTTTTATCAAGGGTCCCACTTTGCTTTCAGATACTCATCCAAACAACAGTGCTGTGATTAATGATGTTCCTTGAGTAGTTGACAATGTTTGTAATCCTAATCCTGAAGTTTGCACTTTGCATTGTCACCCCTTTACCAAGTTACAACCTCTCTTTACTCATAGTTTTTCCTCCCACCATTTGCATATGTACATTGTCGAGGATTTACCACCGGAGGTTTTCATAGTAAGTAATTATGGTATTAAAGCTTTCCCTTCTTCTACATTTTGTTTTTTACCCATTTTGTATTCTTGTAACATGTAATATGAAGACAAATAGAGTTTCTTTTCAGGCGTACAGCCTTTTACTCGTTTCCCTTCACCAGCTTTTATATCACCGCTAGCAATTAATTAATTTCAACCGCAGATGTACAGTGTTGTGACATTCAGGGAGGATGGTGAACCTTGTTTCGCGGTACCGAGTTCCACGTGGATACCCGGTGGTACAGCATCGTAGCCGAATTACCCTTCCTTGCAGTTCACCACGGCTGTGAGAAATCACTGGGTTTCCCCGCCCGACTCAGAGAAGATTTCTGTTACAGTAATCAGCACAACAGGTTATACAACGCCCGTGACCGTGATAGAGGGTATCGATTGGGAAGACAGAAGACAACCATGGAGGTAAGCAGTTGATTTTCTATGTTGTTCAGTTGTGCAAGCCATAAGTCTCAAACGGTTGTGTTATAATGCGACATGAGTGTTATTTTGAAAGCATTAAGAGTGGCGTAATTTGGATATTTATGATTTGCGCCTTGTGGCAGTGCGTGTCACCTGTGGGTCTGTAATGTTTTCACATGTTCATTGTTCCTTTTCTCCACAGGGGACGGAATCACAGACAAAAGTATCAGATGCATGTGGGAAAACCATTTTGTACAATTCATTAAATGCAATATATTTTCTTTATTCCTGTCCGATGGGTTTTCTTTTTACCCAGTGTATCAGCGTGAGAACGACTGACGACGTTTGGGTAGCACTCAATGAATGAAATGTGTACGTTGTTCCCAATGCATTACGTTGCATCAGGTTAATTGGTGGTTTCATTACGCAGTTTACGGTTTATTTAAGGAGAAGTTTCGTTGTTTCGGGTAAACTGATGGGGAAAATCGATCGTTTAGGGTTAATTTAGGGACGAAATCGGTCGTTTAGGGTTTATTTAGGGAAAAGTTTGCTCGTTTCGGGTTAACTTAGAGAAACGTTCGGTCGTTTAGGGTTAATTTAGGGAAATATTTGGGTGTCAGAAATAGACCAATCAGATAATTATTGCGTTACTCTCGTTAGGAAAAAGTATGGGAATGCGTCCCAAATACCTAACAGATCCCTAAATAATCTCCGGATTGGTCCATTGGACAGAATTAGGGATTTACTCTAAATTACGCCTAAATGTGCTAACAGGGAAGGTCACTTGTGTCAATTTAAACAATGTATAAAGATGATACAAAAAGTTGTTGTACAGAAATGAAACATGGTTTCCAAACAAAAATAAGGGAATCTCTACACTGGTATACCTTTACCACATTGCGCGTTTGCAAGGTTTGGAATGTGTAGCGACCCTGTTCGTTATTATCAATTATGTTAGAGCTACGTGCGTCATTTGTACTCTTTCTGTCTTCTACTTTTGTATGTACTTCAACATTTGTTTGAACGAGTAGAGAAACCGACAAGTCCCCCGCGCACTCGAACGTACGATCCCGCTCCGTGCACGCTTGTCGCTTCGTTTCGTTATCGTTTCGTATTTGTATCCGCTTATCCTCGCGTTGACTTCGCAAGTCAACAATATACTCTTTGTCTACCCGCTGTGTTATTCTCAACCGGTTATCGTCGGTTCGCTCGATCCTACAAATGCTCTACCGGGCGATGTCGTATCTGCTAGTTCTGTAGCAATTCCCAAGGCTCGTCTTGGCCAATATCTATTGCATTAGTTCGGATACTGCACCTCTTTTTCCCCATTTCAGCCCGTTGCTGAGTGCCTTGACATTATACGTATCGTGATAAGGAATTCTCAAAAGCTCCAACTTCCTTCTCCCGTTTACATTCCACTGAACCCACTGAACCTTGCAATTTTATTTCCGTGGTATCGACTTCCTCACAAGACCTGTATTTTACTTCCGTCAGCAATTCACTGAATCTATTTTGGACCGTGAACAAGACAGTTTCAAGGCCGTGCGCAATATTCAAGAAAAATGGCACAGAACGGCGATGCTGGAATTATTCCCGAATTGTTTTCCAGTGAACAAAGGATTAGCAAGATAAAGTCACAGATTGATCAGTTTGAGGAAGTTTTCAAGCGTGTCACGAGTGGTTTCGGAACGGATAATTACTTAAACGATGAATACCATAATCTTATAATATCTACGCGTGACCTCTCATCGCATTTGGCCAATATTCAAAAGTAATTTATATTCCAATCACAAAGTGTCTATTGGACCTTCTCACGCACTTTTCTAAACTCGATTAAGTTCTGATGACGTATATTGTCGCATCTTTTATTTCAGATGATTTCCTAACACAACTACCACACGTTCGAGCATCGTGACTGCCTGGTAAATTTGGGCGATTTTCTACCGCATTGAACTAACTAGCTTACTTCGGGAGCCTAGTATTTCGCCAGTAAGCTTCAGACAATCCTACACACTGAAGCACGTCCTTGGAATTTACCAGTTCGAAGTACACTTTTCAGTTCGGTTCAGTTCACAAGAATTGACAGCTCTCGCAAAAAATCGTCCAGTTTCCTGCACGAGTAGCCTGTCCGATTTCCGCCTGCGACGACAGTTCCGGAAGATGAGATCCTCACTTAAAGTATGAGACGGAAAAACATTTAACCGCACTGCAGCGTATAGAGACTATAGCTGTCGTGTTAAGTTTCGTTCATTTTCTAAGGCCGAGCAGCTCCAGCCAGTAAAATGCAATTCCATAGCAGCCTCCGAGTTGACTCAAAGACTGTATGGCGGTCAGCTTTCATCTTTGAATCCAGGGCTTGATAGAAGCCTGTGCCTGTTGCAAACCTGATGGTTGGCTGGTGTGATCCATATATCGACCAGTTTGCAATTCCTGTTGTAATTCGCTCAAGCTGTGATCAAGATAAAAAGAAGTGCGCGCCGGTTCCTGTTACTTTAAAGAGGGAAACCGATTTCGTACTCCAGATGGGGCGAAAGGGGAAATAAGTCATTAGAACATCTGTCTAGTGGCTGTTCAGATACGTTTAAATTTGAGGTCTCTATACTATCTGTGGGTATTTTATTCTACGGACCTACCACCCAGTTGATAAACGAGGTTAAACGAACAATCATTTTTGATTTGATCTTCCCATCGTGACGACCCTTTTGATGTCATTTCTGTCGCGTTGCAAACAAGGTAGTTGGTGGACTACATATGACTTCATATACTTCAGAAATATCCCACGCCACTTCCCTTTTTCCAATCAAACATGAGTTCAGCGATCTTAGACGGTTTTGGTATCTTAGACCCGTCATACCTAATACCATGCGTGCGGCGAGTTTTGCACCTTTCTGAAAATACTGTCTTGACATGTGACGACCACTCTTGGACGGAACACTGAGTTAGCGCGAAATTTAGCTAAGTACAACTGTGCGAACGCTGGTAGACGGGTCATTGGTGACAGATTTTGGTTAATTAATCGCTCGTTACGCCTTACTTGGGGCTGCGACACACTTCATCATTCATCATAGACAGCAATACGTCAGTGGTTCACACTGATGCTTAACAGCGACACACTTGGAAGACAGGGTTAGCCAGGTAGAGATTTGAATATTCATATCACCTGTTTCTGCCAGTTCCAAATTTACGTAGCTGCCGACAGGGTAGCACTAGACAAAATGTGGCTTTTTGGGACGTTTTTTAATGGTAAATCCCACGTCATTATCTCTTCGCAAATCTGAAGGTCGCCTAAATCCTCTGTACCGCCAACCAGCTTTACATCACCTGTGTACAGGTAACATGGACTTATCAGTTTACCGTTTATGACTATTAAGATGAGCAAAGGGACGGGGTTGAATCTTTGTGATACTCCACTTATTAGAATATTTTCGCCGGGCAGTATTTCCAGCGTCCTCACTCTCTGTAGTCTCCAGTCTTGAAACTTCCATATAAATTCACTGGTTGAAAATGGTATTCCCGCTTCCCTTAGATTCCAATCAAATAGCCAGTGATTGACAGAATAAAAGACTTCCTAGAAGTGTAGACAGCATGCTTAAGTTATTTCCCCCCTATCCAGCTTCTCTGTGATGGTGTCTAGAAATGTCAGTAGATTAGAAAGGGGGGGTGTTCTTTTAGGAAAGTTGTGTAGTGCGTTATTTACAAGTTACCACCCACAAGTGATTCCGCGGCTGCTGTTTGCTGATGACGCTCGTCAAGCTTATTAGTCGGTAGTTTTCGACTGCTGGTCAATTATCTTCAAGGATGGGATTTATGTTGGCCCTTTTCTAGTATCTTACGATCACACGTGTGTAGTATGAGTTTGAACGTGGGGACACTTTGCAACTTTTGTCCGATGGTTCTAAGTTGGGAACGAACTTGGCCTCAGATCCGTTGACTTCACCCGGTTTGATGCGATTATCGCCCGCATAATTTCATGAAGTTTGCTATCCTCCCTCATCAAGGTTACGACTCTTGGGTCAGGTTGAAGCTCAGACACTCCACAATCCGTGTGAGTACCGTTAAAATGAGGGTCATACGCGTCTGCCGTTGTCTTTGTGGTCCTTACGATCACTCTCTTAAGGGAAATTGTGGCTCAGGTTTTCTTTCTTAAGGGGATCTAGCCCAATAGAACTGTAAACTCACTCTGGGCTCTGTTTTTATATCGTGCCAGATTAAGTTCGTGCTGCCTTGTTCAGTTTTCCGTGTTTGCACCAGCCTTTTTCCAAACCGTGAAGGCTTTAAATTCTTTTCATTAAGCATGTGTTTACCAAACCACATGCTCATGAACTGAACCTTGGGGATGAACCCTTGTCTGCAACCAATTTTTTAGGAACGTTCCATTTCGTAAAATCTCAAATATTGTTGACCCCACGTCCCCTGTAATGTATACTGGATTCCCCAGTTTTCTCTGGGCATCCGTAATCAGTTAGGTGAAAAAGCGGTGATTCCACTGAGAGCGAACATTCAAGTGAAGAATGGACTTTTATGTGGTCGTTTTCTGCAAGCCGTACTGCTAACGACGCGTCTGTGACTTTGCCGAAGTTACAGAGTACGGTCAGGTTCAGTATCTTGTTTCAGCCTTGAAGCCATTGCTAGTGTGTCTTGTGAATGCCCATTGCCGAAGTTATGGAGCACGTGATCAAGACCGTTCTTACCAACCGTTCCAACTGGCCAGTCAATTTCTGTACACTAGATCCTTCTTGAACGATCAAAAGATAGTCTGGTTAGCATAACGTCTACACTAAATGCAGTTGCTTTTAGTACTCCCTAGGAGTCGTGACAGTACTTCGATACACCCTAATGGCTGCTGGTAAAGGGCTTATATGAAGAAAACTGATGGTAATTTGAATACTCAAACAACTGTTGTGAGAGTCTATAACTGACTGTCTGATTACCTCTGAACCAACCATTTGCGTCCTCTTCCGATGGCATTGAGATACCATTACAATCCTCCCGTCCAGTTTCTCACCACTATTCTTTCTCTAAATCGCGTTTCTGTATCCACTTGAATATGCTGGAAGAGCGTGACTTTTTAGTTTGTCTCCATTTTTTGAGCAGGCTGCATACATTCGCCAGCATACCCTTTAACTCTGACGAACCGAACTTTTAACGGCCGAGAGGTTTATTTGCATCTAGTCATTTAGAAAAGTTCCCTTGAGGATCATTCCGTTGATTTGTGTATACATGTCCGAGCCAGACAGATACAACCGATTTTCCTTTTCGACAACCGCCTCGCCAAAGCTATGCAGCGTCGTCTTGCTTTCTTGAGATTGTAGTCGGCTTCACTGGTTCGAGTCGGTACGTTCGCATATGATTATTAGAGTAGACGTTACCTACACGGGTTATTTTTGTGGTTCATGGCTGTGTCCATTGACACCTGATTCGCCGCGTCGGATTTAGACAGTATCATATCTCGAATGTTGAGGTCAAGAAATTCGACTAGATGCGGTTTTAAACGATCTGTCTGTGCGTTAAGTACAGTCCGTTTCCCGAACTTGTACACTGGGCACAACAATTCCGCCTTGGCCACTCTATTATTTCCTAGGACGTTTACTACTGGTTGTCTTCCGGAGGATCGACGTTTGAAGGTAATGAGCGACCGGCTTGGGGGCGAGATTAAGTATGTTCCTATCTCATATTAGAGTGGTTTGATAGGTACTCCATAATTGTCTCATCGCATCTAGCTGTTTTTACAGATCAGTCGTAATGCTGTACGGGCACGTTTTGTGTCGCATCCCTTTTGCGGACACAACATCTATTTTTATCAGGCTTCTAGCAGGATTCCTGGACAAACTGTAGATCCTCTTTTTTCTCTCGTCCTATGTGGGACGTCAGGTTTATCATCACCCTAGCCTTAGTGGTAATTGGCTTTCATGGTAGTTGAAGAACCCTTCCACATTTCTTTTTGTAAGTTTAAAAGAAGCCGTGGTGTGACTTTTAGTGTCAATCCCAGTTGACGTGAATAATAGTGAATGCCCAGCAGGGTGCTACTCGAGTATAGTGTGTACAGTTTGCGTGTAGACGGCGTTCACAATGTTCTCGCCTTCCTTAAAGTTTCCGTACCATCCGGTTGTTGCTCTTCCAGAAACCGTGTTTCAGGTTTGGTTGGCAGTTCACCTCGGCAGAGAGATGCAGCAAATAGAGTTGTTCGAAACTCCTGCTTTGGAATCCTGGTCGTTTCACGGATCAGCATTCTTTTCCCCCTCTAGCGTTGCGTTCGCTACAAACCTTCACAGGTCGGTTTTTTCCTATATAGTCTGTAAGTGTGCATTTTACAAAGCGTTGGTTATGAGTAAGTTTATCCATGGATGCTGTGCCCAAAACTGATCGTCAGGTTGATGGTCCGTGTACACCTGGGCAGCTTTGTACTGTTCACACGAATATCTAGAGGCAGTAAACATGTCAATAAATGACAGTAAATATGTCACAACGAGACTGGACTTTGACGCGGTCTGACGGCTTGCGCATCTCGATGACCTATTGGGCTAAACTGGACGGTGTGGCTACCACACCGATAGAGTCACTCATGTCAGGCAGACCAATAGGTAGGAATAACCAGTCTTCTGGTCCTCCAGGTTGGGGGTTGGAAGGAGGTTGATATCTTTTCCGGAAGACGTACCAGTTCTGGTACACTGCCAACCACCCGCTGCTTTGCGGTACAGGACTTTTAGCCAGAGGCTGTAGTTGAAAACCCTAATCGTTCTCCTTTCTAGATCTGGGCACCCTGGCACTATCTCAGCCCACACACAACCATGAATAACCACAACACCAGTAATTCCATACTGCATCGGCCGTCTCGCAGTATAAACCGGGTCGCCCTGTCTGCTGCATGCAGCAGGTTGGATAGGCGAAAACATGCTACTGCTGACCCCTCCCTCACTGTCTTGTCAAATTTACTTCTCAGGCCCCTCCCAACCTCCATTTCTGATAGTTACTCCACAGATCCCACAACAGATGTAGCTAACCGTGGTAACACTGGGCCGGTAAGTTCCGTCTCTTGTCATTTAGCTTCAGGCCTCCCTCGTCCCTTGCTTAGACCTAGAATGCAAATTAATATAGATGCCTTCAACGTTCGCACTCTAAAACAGATAGGT
>LUCH01001683.1:52509-75342 GCA_013368495.1 Paragonimus heterotremus
GATCAGGGAAAAAAGTTTTCTGCTATTCCCAGATAAGAAGGCTTTTTCCATCTCTTGCGATTGTTCGACCAAGTATTGCTCACGGTCTTTATGCAAACTTTTGGTCAACTTGCGTTTAAGTTCTAGACGGTCATCATCATATTCAGAACCAGGTGGGATCGAGCGACGCTTGTTCATGAGGTTTATCGACGTGACAGAAATCCAGTTCTGTCGCAACCGAACAGCTACATCGGAACATGCTTGTTCACAGCATGCTTGCATGGCTTCGGCGATTTGTTCCCAGTGTTCATTAGGATGATTAGCTGAATGAGCTAAACATATCAATTCACCTGAAGCCGGATTGATCAGTCGATAGGACGTGATTTGCCTTAGCTGTCTCGTTAAGAGATGCGTCTCCTAACAGCGTGTCAGCGTGAAACTTTTTTGGCTTGTTTGTTTTAAGTGTCAGTCTTGTAAATAATGAACAAGGTCCAAATAACGTCTAATCTCTGTTGGTCGGGTTACCTAATCGAATGTCAAAGAGAATATTGAACTGGTAAATGGACTGGGAATAGCACAACGTTATGAGCAAGTTGTGATACGCTACGTTTCAACTACCTCGGGTGGCTTTCCTCAAGAGTGTTATAGTCGAAATCACATTCCCTTAGTCGTATGGATACTGAAAGTTCACACTGGTGTATACCTTAACTCCGTTCGCTTATGTTATTTTTAATGTAGTTTGGTACAGATGACTTTAGCCTTCGCAGATATATCCATCACAAGGCGGTCAGATGACTTGGTTGTCAGATCTGTCTATAAAGAGAACACATAATCAGCACAGTATTTGCATTACGGCAGTTTTATATTAGGTCGTCGTATGTTCAAGGTTGTTCGTACATTGTCATTCTGGCTAGAAAAGTACGTTCATCCGATACTCTGGTAACTGGGCTGTAAAACTTAGCGTCGACTCTTTTGGCAGACGGATATTCGGGTTGGCTTTTATGGGGTAACGTAGCGAACATGACACATTTATGCGAGAATCGGCTGCCTGAAAATTGACTTTCACCTTACTGTTGGCCTCTAACGGTGCTGACTTTATGAAACTGTTCAACTCGAGATTCACCTCGACTGTCAGCCTCACATTTGATACAACTGCCTTACTAATTTTGAAGAGGTCATTTCGGACCTCTATTCCACCGCTTCTGCCTTCTAACTCCGCTGCCTGTAATTCTAATGCAAGTTCCAGGCCATTAACGTTGGTGAACTAATCATTTAACCAATGACAGTTCAGCACATGGTGAGTGATTAGTCATTTGGGTTCAGCGTGCTTGATAAAAACGACCGGTTCATCCATTGCACGCCATTTTCTGACGAGTTTTCCGAACCCCGCTGTGAAAACTTGCAGTTGTAAGTTACTCACTAAAACTGTTGCACTCTACAGATGGATATCTCTTGTGTTATCCAAATTAACGGTGTTAATGTTGAAACGTCTAGGTCTGGTTGTTTGTGAACGTGCTTTCCTCCCATTTTGGATGACCTTGTATACCATAACACTTAGTATACAAAAAGCCAATATGTGTCTGGCGAAACTCAACGAAGCAAGCCTTACCGTTTGTTGTCGATTTTATACTTGCTCTGAATGCTTTTCTTGGCCCCAGCTTTTATGTCATTGTGAGCTCTATAAGTTGACGTGCATGGTAGTGTATGGGCTGGATATTGCAGGTTGCTCAAACCTGAACAGAACCAGTCGCGATTAACGCGACGTGATCTAGCGATAGGGTGAGTGGCATTTGATTGTCGTTGTCAACAGGCTCTCAAGAAGTTATCTAATCATACTCAAGGTCAGCGGTGCATGAGTGCGTCTGTGTAGCTAGATGTGATTCCGATTTGTCGTTCGTAACTGCGGAAATACTACAGAAGCATTTTGGGACTGGGCTTATCGATATGTCCAACGAGATGTGCTGATGTGATTTGCTGTTGGACTGTATCAACGCAATATTAACTTGAGGCCGAACCAACCTGATATTGTCAAGACATTCACTCAGATCAAAATAGGTTTCAGGTTGAACATCACCAAAATTGATCGCAACTGTCGCATTCTCATAGACTTTCCAGTCGGCCCTTTTCGAAAAGAAGAACTAGACTCGAGTTTCGCTCTCATTAGAGCAGCTCGTCAGTAGTGCATATACTTGGCAGTGCCGGGACTAGAACTCCGGCCACGCTGTTCATGAGGCAATCGTGTTTACCACTGCGCCTGATTATTACTTACAAGCGAAAGTAGTTGAACGTTCACATATGATAATTCGGTCGTGCCTAATGTGAGATCAATGGTGCAGTGGTCAGCACGGTTGCCTCATGAACAGCGTGACCAGAGTTCTAACCTAGGTCATAGTAGCTGTGGATATTCACAAACTTTTGAGGATAGCCGTTATCCACAAGCGTTTCCCCAGTGAACTCTTTTTCTTTCTCCAATCGATCTGCAGTGCAAATCATTCTGGCGCTGTGAACTAACGTTTTCACTAGCCCTCGTTTATAAACGATAGCTTCGCCTCATAAAGACGTGGCCGAAGTTCTAGTCCCGGCACTGCCAAGTATATGCACTACTGACGAACTGCTCTAATGCGAGCGAAACTCGAGTCTAGTTCTTCTTTTCGAAAAGGGCCGACTGGAAAGTCTATGAGAATGCGACATCTGCGATCGATTGTGATATACAGCTGGAAATTAACTAAATCCTCGACTACTCGTCAGTTATCCAAAATAGGTTTGTTGTTATTTTGAACTTCCACTCGTGTCCACTTGTATGTGGAATACTGTATTTACCGCAACCCATTTTGTTACCTGTTTCACTGATAATTCTTCAAACCATCACTGCTCTTGTCAGTATGGCCAAGATTTTTTCGCATGTGACTGTTTTATTTGTCTCTAGATCATCATCCTCTCCCCACTAAAAGTGTATCTCTTTTACTTTACGTTGCTCATCTTCTTGCTGTCTCATCTATGCAGGACTATCGAGGCAGGTGGTCAAGATCCCAATCTACGAGCACGAGCACATGGTCTGAATAATCAAGCCATCATTCAACTCCGTCGTTTACAAAATTTGGGCGTCCGGGTGCAACAACATGTTCGAAATGAAGGCGGTCCAGTTCGTCACCCACCTGATCATTTCACAGGAGACAAATTCGCTTCTCCGTTGGTTGACTTTACTACTGCCGGTTAGTCCTTCGAAATCGTCTGTCTTTTATACACTACGATATCCTTCATCATTTAGCTTGTTAATATTTTTGTGGGAGTACGCGAGCCCCCCACCCACATTTCGGAAAATATGGACATCGAAGTGTTTATTCAGAAAACCATCCGTTTTCGCTTCATTTCAAATTCTTATCTAAATACCGGTTACCACTGTTTCAGTTTGAGAAGCACTTGCTGCACTACGTGCCCATTCGAGTTTACAGACACGAAAAAGGCACACTCCCTCTTACTTTTTAACCCGACAGGTTTATCATTTGATCTACTCAATCAGGAATTCAGTTAACTATGCGACCGGCATGCTTTGTCTGAAAGCTAATCGAAGTTCATGTGCAATTTTTGCTCAGTTGTCTTGTCAAGCATCAAAATAGACGTTCTCACAGTTACCTCCGCACGTTTCAAAACCACAGAGCAACACCGGTTGCACTGATACAATGCACACGCGCACGCGCGCAAAATTGCATACGTGACTAATTGTTAACATAGCATTATAGGGCCACTCTCTTCGATAACTGACCTTCACACCTGGTGTATGTTGACAATTTCACTCTGGTCTGCATCGCTACACAGGCTCCACTAAACGTTATGCATAAACTGGCAATGTTCTTATGCTGGTTTTGTTTGCATTTGATATCCGCGAAACGTTAGGCACCAAATCTTGTATGCTCTGTCATTTTATGCTCTCCGAAGAACAGAAACTAACATACCGAAAGAATCACGGAATGGTCTTATAGTTTTATGTTAGTAATCGCACGCTGCATATGCAAGAGCCTCAACATAACATGAATTACTCACTAATCCATCGAAGTTTTTAGGAGGCGAATTGAAAAGCGTGATTTTTTCACTGGACGGCCTGTTTGTTATGCATGTACACATTTAAGGGTGCGCTGTACAATGGCTAAGTGAAAGAGTTTTTTGATTCGCTAGCTTCCATCTAACTGGGGCTATTTTCCGAACTAATATTGTAGCGAAAAGACGTCCAATAAAGCACAATCTTTATTGTCCAACTCGCTAGTTAGTTGGCCACAAGTGCGCTCGCGAGTTTGAATCACAATTCTAGTCCACAACACCCCGAGGTTTCCCCTCACGCGTCGTGCGCACTTCTGCGTGGTTTATATGGGCGATCGATGCCTTCTATCCGGGGGTTTCCGGCCTACCAATCTCCGTCCGTTGGTCCGATTCCGTTGAGCGATGGCCCATCCGGTCGCTCCTGTTGTCCCCCATCTATCCACTGTGAGCTTTGACTGTCCTCTACGACCGTGTGGAGATATTCCCCCGAGTGTTGGAATAATCGAGCCTCCGATTCGGTTGTCCATCCTATTTTGCGTGCCATGTCTCGCCCATTGGTCCGATCCGATCGAGCGATGACTCATCCGATTGCCCCTGTTGTCCGCCATCCGATGGTCACGGGTTTGTGGACGTGCCTCCCTCTCGCGTTGAGGCATTCTGCCGGGTGTTTGGATACTCGCCCCTCCGGTTTGACAATCCACCGCAATATCTCACTGGTTCTGCAACTACCAGCCCCAAAATTGCGTCTTCAATCCCCGGCAGTCTCAAGCGGAGTAAAATCAGCAATGCACTGTATGCATCTCGAGAGTAAAACCTTCAAATCTTCATTAAATGAAAGATAGTTAATCCACTGAACTTAATTAGCTTCACACTTGTAACAAAATAATTCGTGTACGGTGTACTGGACCGTCACAATGTGGAAACTGCCGATTCCGTTTCTTAGTCAAACGAAGCGTCGGAAGACTGAGTGTTGACATCGAGCCGTGTTAAGCATAACGGAAGAAAGTTGAGAGGACATTATTCTGTATTATCAAGTCTTATTGAAGGTGGAAAAGTACACTTAGGCAAATCCAAATTACATGGTTGAGTGGAATCACCTAAAATTACGGATGTAAAGTGATAAAGGCCAACGGGTCGATAAACACATGAATTACATCCATCGTCATCATAGACAGCGATGCATCACTGGTTCTCATTAATGCTTCTCTACCAAGCAACTGTAAAGTAGAAAGCAGACCCTGTACAGGAAGAGAGAAGAAGGAAGAAGAGGAAGGGATGTGCCTACTAAAACTAGCTATTCAGTCATTCAACATGAAGGTGCTTACAACTTGTAAACAAAAACCGAGCCAAAAGTGAAAGTTAGCCATCATCAGCAAAGTAGCTTATTTACGACTTTCTTCACCCCGCTTCATTAAATGCACTCATTTCACAGACAATTCTGACAAACCACAACATTCACGCCACTTGAACCCGATTATCCGAAATCTCACCTAACGTTTCCAGTCACCCACTCGGTGGGTCGAGAAATCTCTAGTCTGAGAGACGAACCCGACCTACAGTGACCAACCTCTTGATGAACGATTTTGTTTCACTGAGTCAGGTCATCAACTGTCAACTTTACATCTTACACTAATCAGCCTCAGCGTTGACAGAGAGTGCTCAGTGTGGAAGACGACTAGCATCCTTAGTACATGACCCAACCATATAGATCTATGCAAGCCTGATGATTGAACGAAAGAATTCGTTTGACATTCATTGCCAAATACCCGCCTTCTAGCTTCCACGTCGCTTACTCGTTGGTACCACCCCATGCGAACGATCAAATGCAGAAGTCGGTGGTCAGATGAATGAGCGGCCAAGTTTCGCTGCCGTTAACTAATACAGCCCTCACAGTTGCCTTACATACGCAACTGTTACACCCCACAAAGGTGCCCGCGTCTCCAGAGGTGTCCCGGATTAGCGAATGTCGCCGCAGCCTTAGACATATGCGCTTTTGTTTTTCCCCCCACATCAACCACCGCTGCTGATGCAACCTCCCAAATACATAATTCGATTTACAACCCCCATAATTTCATTATCTAACATGACCACAGATATCGTGTGGAAGCAGTACGTACTTCGGGTATGTAAAGCGCATTCTGAAGTACTTAGCAGAACGCGAAATAGCGTTCAGCATTGGTTGTGCTGCCAGGAAATTGTCAAACAGCGACTCTTTGTCGACAGCAGGATCAAGATCAGTCAGTATTCTACCAGACAGGAGGTCTACGCCAGCATCTTGTGAGTGCTGCAGACAGTCCTCCATTATTTCGTCTATGGCAAAATGAAACAAAAATGGTGAAAGTGGACAGCCTTGACGTACGCCACATCTAGTGCTGAAACTGTCACACAGTTCACCGTAAACCCTAACCTGAGCCGAAGTATGGAAATAAACCGCCGACAGTATCTTCACATACATGGTCGGTTCACCTTTGCGTTTAAGTTGCTCTAAAAGTGTAGATCGATTCAGTGGATCCAACGCACCTTTATAGTCGGGAAATACGGCGGTTATTGGCCAACGATACACGTGGCGCTATTCCAGAATTTGGCGCAGAGTACAAATTTGGTAAATGCATCCCCGCCCAGGACAAAACCATACCTGCTCTTCTTCAATGTTTAACCCTCGAACTACAGTGCATCGACAAAGTATAGTGGATGTCAGAAACCTCGTAATGACTGCTGTCAATTTAATTCCTCTATAGTTTCCACGCCCTTCTTTAACATGGTAATTATTAGCGGGTGATTCCAGCACAGAAGAATGGTCTGCGTCGTCCACACAAGTTGAAATAACTGCGTCAAGGCCTCTGCTAACGCCTCTCCACCTTCTTCGAAAAATGTCGACACGAGGTTATTTGGATCAGCAGTCCTATTACGATTCAGAATGGAAATACAATTACAGACCTCAGTTTTAGTAGGTGGTCCTAAATATGCCGACCAGGGTGTTACATTACAAGTCTGTGGCGATAACACAGCAGAAGCAGACCAGCTAAATTGACTCTCAAAGTGTTCCGTCTAGCGCTCTAACCTTCTGGACTTACTATGGATGAGTGTGCCATCTGTCTTGGTGACATCTCCACTGACAGACGGTCACCTTTGACGAGTAGAACGGATAGGCTTGGAGAACCTGCCAGTGTTCCTTGAAGCAAAAGTGTTTCCCACTTGTTACCTTTCTCCATTAGCCAAACCCCATGATCGGCAACCAGGCTATGCTTCAGCCTTCTAAGGATATCTCTCCCAGACATGTTGTATGAACTGCCAGCGGAAATGTTCCGTCGGACATCTAACAACTTCAGAGATTTTCCCATGATTCGTTGTTTGTTTAACCCAAGAACCATTGCGCCGCATACTGCAGTAGCTTATTCGTGAACAGCATGTGGGATCTGGGTCCAGCAGCTATTAGGATTACTTTCTAGGCTGTTTTAGTACTTTTGCGGTTTCTCAACAGCCAGCCGTTGTTGTCGGTGGGATCATTGCTCATCAAAAGTACGAAATAAACGATAACATACCAACGCATGATTTGGATCTAGGTGTATGCTGCAGTGACATCGATAATTCTGAATGGAACGCCACGACTTGTAACTAACAATTATGCAGCCTGTCTGAGATCAGGCCTGATTAAGGGAGAGGGACACAAAACATAACAGTGACGCGCACGATATCCGAAACTAATGCTAGCTAAAACGGCGTACGCTCAGCACACATCTGTAGCAGTCGCCCGGTATTTTCCGAGTGATATGGTGCCATTCCAAAGCTGCCACCCAAACGAGACTCGACCTCACCAAGGCGGCCCACCTGGGCATTCATATCTCTAGCCAGAATAATTATACCAGAGCCCTATGTTAACGGATGGAGAGCGGCCAGATCCGAGTAAAAGCCGTCCTTGGCACCGACGTCACTTACAGTCAGTTGGAACATAAGCAGACACAATGAATAAATTTCCGAAAGTTTTGTGTCTGGAGCTGGACTTCATTGAACTTGCCAGCTAGATGGCACACAGTCTACTGCTAACGGGGATCCAATCTACCAATGCGGCTGCGGCTGAATTATACCTACTCCACTCTGATCAGCAGTAACGGCGGCTGTGGAGTCGCTCGAGGTCTGTAACTAGTATCGGGTAGACATTGTAGGTACTGTTAGTTCTACATGCTGACCACTATCCTGGATTCTAGTATATGAAATGCAGCACACATCGACATTGAACGAGTCTAGCGTTTGTGCGACAGCGACTTGTTGACCTGTTTGTTTTGGAGTGCGAACGTTGGAAGCACCTTCATTAATTCGCATTCTAGATCTAAGCAAGGGACGAGGGTGGTCTGAGGCTGGATGGTAGGAGATGCGATTTACCGACCTAGTGTTTCTGTGATTAGCTATATTCATTGCGGAACCTGGAGAGTTGTCACTGGAAATGGGGTTCAGGAAGGGCCTACGACTTAAGTTTGATAGGGCATTAGTGGACAGCCATTTTGACGTAGTTTCGTTTCGAGGATTATCAGCACCACGCACGTCGGAGAATCAAACTCACGAGCGGTGGATAAGCAGCATATTGTAGTCCAAGCACTTTTTCGGTAGACCATGAGAGTACAGTAGCTTAAGGAGCTAATCCACATACCTACCTGCAATCTCGGTGACCGTGACAATTTCGCTGGTGGTCACTGAGACGAACTGTTTACATAAATAGATGGTCAGTTAATTGCTTACCTGCACGTTTTGGGGACACACGACAGCGATGAACTCCTGAGGAATAAACGTTACAGCAGCTGTACCGAAGATTAGAATACAAACGAACATGAGTCCAGAGGCCACTGTGGCTTGACGGTTAATTACGTAACCTAAGCGACGAAGTACCGTGCTGTTATTGCGTTACACTGCCCTCTCATTCAGAGGGATACAATCTTCGTTACCCCAAGGTCTATTTGAACCCTCCGTTGCCGTTGACTATGAATAGTTTCAAAGAATGTTGAACGTGAAGGTTGCCTATCTCTTAATTACCAGCAGCGTATGTATCCAGATCTACTTGATCACGCTAGCCTATTTTAGCCTAATATTCTTCACGACCTAGCCATCAGTGGGTCAGTTTGACGGACACGTAATCCCTTATCGACAAAAGCTGATGATGATCATCCCGGGAGGTTTTCCAATTTCACAATATGTACAATGTGGAAGTAGGCGAGATTTCTAAAGAAGGCTGTCGCAGCAATCCTGCAAAAATGGAAAAAGTGGTTAAATATAAACCCAAAATATTTGGTAAACTCTGACGTAACAAGCACCCAATTAATGCGATTGCTTCACTAGAGTAGCAAGTAGTGAATATACAGTCGTGTTTGTTTTGATCAATCTGAATTTGTTCCTTCCTCGAGAACGTATGACTATAAATCAGTTCGCATCCTGCTTACTCTGGCATATTCTGGATTCTCTGAACGTGACAACTATGGGCAATTGCCTGTTCTTCCTGTAGCTAGAATTTTTTACATACATTGACAGCCATCCCCGAACTCGGCCGTTTCCCATGGTGGAACCCGAGAGGATTGTTGACCGATGTGTTGATGTACACTTATTCTGCACCTCAACAACCTCGCCAGCTTCTGATTCGGCGATGACTGTGATTCCCTACGAATTACATTAATACATCTGGCAGGAGTTTTCTTTGATTGTGTTAGATCGTACGTGACATACTGACTTACGTATAGATTGTATTTTATTATCTGTTTTGTGGTCCTTCTTAACGAGCGCAGTAAGAAAACGCAATTCCGATACAGTCTGCCAACAGGGCGTCACTGCTGGTTTGTATGTCAGTCGATGAGAACATCTAACAGATTGTGTCGACCACTCATCACCATCACTGAACAGTTCATCACTATGTCTTTATTAAGCAGGGCACGCCGTACGTTTGGGCAGTCAAACACACGAAATTGATCGAACATACTTCACACACATTTGTCCAGGAATCGTTCACTAATGGCACAGAACCAGCTTTTAATTTCGGCATCACACTCCCTATTTCCAAAGACTTTACGGTTTTCCTTTGCTTTGCTTTTATTTTGGTACCCCGTAACTACTGATTCGTACACCATATTTGCAACTGGTTACTAGTTTCCTCCACGCGGATTACAGATTGTTATGGCTTGTTACTTATTCTATGAAACATTGAGTTCCGTCGATCCAATTCATCAACACGGCAAAAAGACAAACGCTGTGAGATGTTAACAATTCATACCGGATTATCGATCGCCTGTTCGACCTTCGTCCATTGTGTTGTATCAAATTGTGGTCAGCTTGTACGTGTTACGACAATTCATGTGATATCGTCTACCGTTTTAGGTACTAGCCTCAAATGCAACCTTTGTCTAGGCTACTCCAACTCCGAACACGTTATAGATAATGTGTGGTCTACCTTCCATTGACCACTTCACTTTGTCATCCATACTCTGGATTAATTATTTGTTTTGTTTGAAACACTGTGCTCCCAGTTCACCAATACTGATAGAAGACATACGTCACGAGATGTTAACATTTCGCTTAGTCTCTTCAGTCACGAACGTAAGACATTAGAATATATAGGACATGCGGATAGCAACAACAATAGAAACAATCAACGATTGGGTTTACATGAAACAAGGACGGTCATCAGTTCCAGAACAGACAAACTGCGTGAGTCAACAGTTTATGCACCACAGGTCTGGACGGCGAGTATTAATTAGCATAGCTTCGGAGAAACCAAGCAATTTCGGATTCCAATTATGCAACAAAACAGGTTGGAAGGGTCAACAACTTGACCTGTTTCCATGATGTACTTTGCAATGGATGAGGTCGGATTTAGTCCCAATCGTTCTATTGCTATTGCCTGTTTCGTCATGATGCGCATCAACCACGTTGTTTCTACTGTTGTTGCTATCCGCATGTCCTATGTATTCTAATGTTTTAAGTTCGTGACTGAAGAAAGTAAACGAAGTGTTAGCATTTATTTTATTCTATGCAACTTTGTTTTCTTGACACCACTCTCATTGTTACACAAGTGTACGTGGTTTTCTGATTAACTTGTTGCCACTGTTGTTCGGGTGGTTCTCGCAGACTATCACCTCATCGATCTGGTGTTTCCGAGTCTCGGTCAGAGTAAGTGTTTTGTTGACTTCCCATTGCTCCCTTCAGCTTGCTCCTCAAACCATCCTTTCTTATCTACACGTATACATTGTTCCCATCAATGTTTATATTTGTCACATATTGGTTTTTACCAAAGGTTTTTACCAAAGTTCCACTTATTTCCACATGAATTGTTTATCAGTGAGTATACTCACTCTGTACGTGACCATATTATGGGTTAAGTCCTAGGGCCAGTAAATCTCCACTAGAAGCTGTGTTTTATCCATTTCGATTTGATCACAATTACTGACTTGTTCTTGCGCCTATTATTACTAACACATAGGGTCATTCCTTGTGATGATATAGACTGTGTTGTATGTAGTTAATGGTCGTTAGCGTCCATCATTTGGTTTTCAACTTTAGTTGTACACGCCTTAAAACCGTATCATCATTCTACGCTTGCATTGGGTGGTTATGTTGTTATACGTCGTTCTTATTTCGAATCGAGTCGTGAACTTAGTTTGTAGGTGCCTTTTTTCACACCTGAGGTTTTGCGTGCTTAAAACTTATCCCCGTGTGATTTTGCTTAGAATGCTTTGCAACTGGTCGATTGTCTTATTTTGGTGTGTCCGTGATTTTACGGTGGTTAATCCCAGAATCTGATTGATTTCAATTATCTGGTGCGGCTTAGTATTAGAGCACTCCGAATCTCTTTTAAACAAAATGTTCTTTTGTGAGTAGTTGAGAATGTGAAAAATGTCACAAACAACGGCCGTTCAAATCGATGTTGACATTCGTACCTGATAGAGAAGAACTTGAACGCATGCAATCTGGATAGGGTAGTAGGCAATATTTTTGAACCACAGCTTCCTTACTGATTGGTCCTGCTAGTCTACTACTTGTTCTTTTGTTTTATATTAGTAAAGAGCTCGGGTTGTTTGTTCGACGTATCCCTGTTTGTCTGTTATGCAGTTTGTCCTTCCCAGTTGTGTCCTTAGATCCCCTCGATTCTTTTCATGTTGACTCTTTCACAGTACGGTTAGTGATGTCATCGCATTCTAGGTAGTTCCACTCTTTACTGCCCCTGTATTTAGTCCACACTACTTCTTGCTCATTGTTAGGGTGCGACGTGCCATAGGTGTTTTCTATGTCCGCACCCTTAAACAGATTGATCAACGAACTGTTCTCGTTTTGGTGTTAGACTTATTGAAACTCGACGTCTGTTATGTTCTAGAGTCTAGACTTCCGGACGATAGCTAACATATCGAACCGACGGCACTCGTACTCTCTGCCCCATACATTCACTATGACTTTTAGCCGCTATCGGTCAGGCTGAAGTAGATGTCACTTAGCGCAGTAATCGAGGTCGCATTCATAGTTTGGATCTCTGTTGGCAGTAAGCTCTGTGTTGCCCTCTTGGGAGGCTCTGTTTGAACTAGCTGTAGATGTCGAACTGTTTGTGTTTCCACTGATCCTTTAGACAGCGCTGTAGCGAACGCGTTTTCTCAGATTTAACTGCTCTCCTTAGGTCAACACAATTCCGATGCATTCGCTTTCGCTTGTCGTGTGAACTCCCAGACTTTGCAATCCTAAGTCTTCTCTAGGTGATACTCCTGAATTACTGTCACGTCACCCAGTTACTGGTGGACGGTTTCGAGAGCTATACGATGGACACAATTTTTTTGTCCGACATTAGATTTGAGCATTGTAAGCGCCACTGTTCCCTTTGGAACTCTCCCTGTCGAAATCTGGCTTGGTCTCAGATGGATCACACATCTGTTAGTTACTGGCGTCTTGGTCCCATTTAGAACTGTTGATACTGTTAGAACGCGTTCATAGATTCAAGTCGTGTATCTATACACTGTTGCTTTGTTCTCACTTTAGTTGAACAACGACTTCAACCATAATTAACCCTGTCCGTAGTTAACCAACCGTATCAAGTTAGCTTGGAATGCATGCTAAACAACTCCAACCTCACCCTCCTTAATTTACACTGAGTGCAGGTGTCACTGACAACCCAGGTAGCGGGTAGTTTGCCATATGACACAGTAATTCGCTGATCCAGCAAAAAAGTATATCAGAAAGTCCTTATTGTTGTTAGATGCTGGAGGAACTTTTTCGTGGTAGTTCGTTTAACAAGTTGAGGGCTATCCGTAGAATCTCAAACTTAGTTTGATTTTGGTTCTAGAGGCGTGGTTGAGAAATCTTATAAAATGAGAGCCACTTTTGTTTCAAGTCTTACTGGTGGACCCTTCAAGCTTATCTGTATTGTTGACTAGCGACGTCCATCTGTTGACGAATCTATTAACGAGACATTCATCACACTCATCCATAATAGATGCAGTTTAGGTTGCCTGACTAGTTGTTGAGTCGGTTTCAAGTTGAACATCACTCACATTTGATCGCGACATTCGCATTCCCATAGCCTTTGTAGCCAGCCCCCTTGGAAAAAAAGCATTAGACCCCAGTTTCCCTTCCGTTAGAGGTCATCTGTACTGCATATTTGTTAGGAGACGATTTCATCAAAACAACCTAATCAGGTCATCGGTGACGGATGATGAAATACTTCATCAACGAAACTGGCGTGAAGGTGCGTGTGGGTATGATGCCAACCCGATGAACCAATTAGAATGCAACGGTCATGGAATTGGCCCTACTTGGCCACTTAATCGCGAAATGACCTAAGCAACCGGACATTGGTTGAACTTGTAAATGGTCATGTTTATCCACTATTTCATGCTATATATTTACATGCATTTCATTCATTTATCGAACCTGAAGTACGCATTATAGCGTGTTTCTCCGCAGTCATGTTCTTCTTGACTCCGCGTTAGTAGACTGGGGGAAGCCGCACACCAGGTATCCGGGTATAGCATTCAAGTTGGAATAGAACGTTTGGCAGAGTAAAGGCGCGTTACATCAATATCCTTGCCACGGTCGGAATTAAAACTCTAGCTACGCTTACATGAGATAACTGTGCCGACCACTGCGCCATTGACCTCACATCATGTACGACCGGATTATCGTACCCGAACGCTTAACCACTGTTGCTTGTGACCAATGATTACTCTATGATCAATAGAGTAGTAGTCACTCGATAATAATTATTATATTCAATAAGGGAATCAGGTGCTTTTGCATAAACCATATACGAACTAGCTCCACTCCAGCTAAACTAGGATCCATACATCTACCGTACTCTGTTGACTCATTGCAACACAAAAGATAAATATTAGAAAAAAACAAGCATGCATTCCTCCTGGACAAGAATGTATTGATTACATTTGCAACCTCTTTCAATTCCTGGTGCAACATCATACGTACCACCGGCTCATGGTTACGATTTTCCTCGATTAATATACTGCATTCGATTCACTGGATCAATTTGCAGTTCTTTACTTGTTCGAGCACAAGGTTTGCTGAACAGTTATTTGAACATACCTTCGGTGTTCTGTTCTAACGCTTAGGCTTACGTTATAGTGTGTGGTTTATTACCTAACAAGTTCAACACTAAGAACAAAATACGTTAGGACCATTTTTGTTCGGTAATGTTGACAACACTCGGAATTCCCTACCCCATCAAGTGTTGACTGTTCTTGGCTGAGCTGACGTCAGTGTTTCTGTTTGACATTCTTCAAGCAACATGGGCAATTTCTGATGCTATCTTGTATTCTACTAAATATTCCGAAATGGGCTTTGAAGCCTCAGAATGTAAGGCGCTTTTGCAAGACCGTAGTGGTTACGTACGTATAACATCGAATAAAATAGTCGTGTAGATTTCTGACTTACTCGTACTGTCGCAAATGACATCACCAACAACAATAGTGCAGGAAATAAAATGGAACCTCTGATCTCCGAGACTAGGGCTATGCTCACAAAGTCTCTAACAATCGATTGACGTATGCCTGCGGTTTTGAACATCGGCGACGCTGTGCTCTTCTCATATGAACCATCCCTATAATTTTTAAAAGTCAGAATAGTAGTGGTCATCGTAAGCAAAGTTTTCGTGTTTGCTAATATTCTAACGACAGCTGCTGTGAGGATTATGGTGGTAACCTTTCTATTGTGCAACACGCTCGTAATTGTGTAGCTCAGCAAGCGCTCTACTCTCGTCAACCAGAGATGAAAGAAGATTTTCTGAGGCCGCTCATCAGTAACGATTGCCCAATTGATTTCACTAGAGAATGTTTCTCGTTTGAATCTGTTCACACTTGCAAAAAATGAGTGTGTAACAGCAGTTTGCAACAATCTTAGTTTTAAACATTGAATTTTCTCTACCCACTTCATCACAGCAGAAAGAGGACATATATTGCGATATGTTAACATTTCATTTATTCTCGTCAGTCGTAAAAGTAAAACATGCCAGCTATATATGTCATACAGGTAAAGACAGACAGGGACTAGGCTTGCATGCAAGCACACCAATTGTTATGTAATCACCACCATGACAATCCGATAGTTTGCCTCGATCACTTTTGTCCCCATAGCGTCGACTGGTAAGCTCGGATAAACATTGCTTTGCAGAAAACCAGTAACTGTGTGTACTTGTAACTTAGTATTCTTCCTACACGATTTAAACGGAATGAATTCCACTTTCTTTTTGGAAAAATACGGAGCCCGTATTAGATTTTAGTTTGCGTCTCACACACATACACCTAGTTGAATTGATATTTACTATTTAGTAAAATAACTTCATGGACAGTTAACATCCGTTAACCGGCTCGTACTCAGTGTGATAAATGAGGTCATTCATTTCCAGGTGGCTACAGGCTCAGTTGCTGACCCTTGTCTCTTTCTCTGTCAGCCACTTGGGTGATCTTTGCCGACTGTATGTGAGTTTATTGCATATCTGTTTCTGCTCAAGCCTACATGTCCCTCGCAGCTTTATCTACATGGGCATCACATCCAAGAGATTGTGTCATGTTTAGCAAAAATAGGCGGCACCATTAGATTACTACGTAAGAGCAGCGCTTTCGTTCTCATGTACTGAGAACGAAAGCGCTGTACTACTGTCGAGTTGACCTGTTTTTGTTGAAATTTACCGCCTCAACTATTCTTCCCGTGTTGGCAATGTACTGTTGTTTTGAGTAAAGCACACAAAAGATGGACATCATACTAACAACTTTTGAACAGTTTTCATTGCATTTCGATTTTCGTTTACTGCAAACGAGTTAAATGTACAGAATTCCAAACCACAAAACAATCACAAAACGTTAACGTTTGCTACGAAGGCAAAATCATTGTCCTTTTTGTGCCTAAAATATGGCGGCAATGTATGCTTACAACTGTCTCAGCATACTGTGGCAACGTTTATTTCGAGTTGGGAATAGAACACGAAAGGTCATCGTTGTGACAACCCAAACAGTGTCATTGGGTTATGCTTCGTAATCGATGATGTTGACATTCTCTGGGTGTTCGTTATCAAGCAATCCGACGATTGCGCAACCTTTTGTTGAACTCACCTTGCTAGCTGTTCGGTAACCCTGTTTCCAAGCTGGCATCAGTTTAGAATCACTTTCAGTCTTCAGCGATGTCCTCCAGCAAGGGAGTATGTTGATGCTCAAATTTTTACGTAACGACGAAAATCTAATCACTCTTCACTTTGACAGGGGATCTGGATCAGTGGTAAAATGAGCCCTGCGGGCTACACTGACAGGATAGATTCAGTTCTCAGTGACTGCTCGCGATTTGTGATGGACGAGAACACTGATAACCCGCAGACCGGGAAAGACGGGTTAACAACGAATGACGATCACAACGATGAAGGTGGTTTTATATACGTCACTTCAAACCGTGTGGCATTCAAATTCCTCGAATATACGGGCTTCCGAAAGTGCACAAATCTGGAATTCCGTTAAGATCAATAGTAGTCATGTTAAACTCTCCACGGCATAAACTGGCCAAATGGTTGACAAAATTTCGGAAACCGTAACGAGATTCTATGACAAAGTATTGCCTACGAAACAGTTTCCATCTAGTCTCGCGCTGTTGGAAAATCTCGCATTGTCTAACAAACATATAGTTTCATTGGACATGGAATGGTTGCTCGCAAGTGTACTGTTGGAGAAAACCAACAGTTTTTCTATCCAAATCAGATAAGTCTTGTAGTCTGAAAGGCGTTTTCCACGTTCCATCAAGGCTGACATATCAATAGATGTCAAGCGATCGATAACGTGGCTTTCTTGAGACTTGTCACATTCTGGCCTGAGTCCGACATTGTTGTATCCATGACCGTTTGTGGAATGTGTTCGCTTACCCGATTGCGTGACTATGTAAGTGGTCCGACATTTACACGAAAATTCACAAATGAGGTAAGGTTTGACATTGAGTTTTAGCAATGTTTTCAGCGGTGGTTTGGGGATTGAAGTGGTAGCGAACACCGTGACCGGTTGAGCTGCATAGAACGTGCGTCCCATAGCCACCGTGAAACGAGTTTTCAGTATAACAGTCTCATCATCTTTGTTTGACAAATGGAAATATTCATTCAGTTTGGGATTTGTTGAAACCATCGCGGCAGCTGGCTTTTGTTTGTAAAATTTCTCTACAAATGTTGATGGATACTCATTTCCTTCGAGTATGGTTCTCACTAACGACACTTTTTTGGTCAATGTTTCTCTCGACCAGGTTCGTTTTGTTCGATAAAACGAAGTTCTCACCAGACCGCACTTGTACTGAACTGGCACAAAACTGTGAAATTTCAGATACTGACCTGTCCAAGCGTGTTTCGGTGATGATGACATGCAGCGAAATGTGCTGTTTATCTTCTATGTTTAAATTTCTTACTAGAAACTCGTTTTGCTTTTCTAAGTGTGCTTTGTTTTATTGATTTCCGTGATAATCTGCGTGGAGCAAATTGGTTTAGTTTGCTTGCCTCTCTAAGGAGGGTATGATTTAAGCACGCCGAGAAATACGTAGACCCTGTTTAGACGAACGTCGAGGGAAAACAAACTGCGTTACTCACTCAGATTGAATTAAAATCGAACCATGGCATTTCCTTAAAATACAACTGGTCTGAACGGAAGTCGTGCTCTACAAGTGCGTTTAATCCGTGCGGGCTTAGCAATACAAACTATCCCGTCTGTGTTTTTATCCGACCATTTATGTGTATCTGAAAAAAGTATGCCATCTGATTCCGTGACCTACCTTGACAACCGTGATTAAGCATTGCTTATGCAAAGTTGTGATTGCGTTGACGACACAGAACTAACATTGTAGTGGCGGGCATGTTAAGCCCAACTGTCTAGCCGTCACATTCTTCTAATCACCTCATCCGTACTCGTCTCAGCTTGACTGCAGCAGGTGCATTCATAAAATTGGACTGTCATCAACAATGATGACTGTCAGGGGCTCTTAACGTGCTAATTCACCACACTGTATTGATAAAACGTGTTCTTTCAACAACCATTTCTCCACAATCGTGAGAGAGACTGCTTGTGAAAAGTTTTTTTCCTACCGACTTTTTTGTATGACTATAACCTCTCCTACTCCAACCTTTCTTGCGACTTTATGCAAACTGTGGTCACCCGCTCACCCTGTCTTTATGGATGCATGTTTTTACGGTGGCTTGTTTCCGAATCTGACCGTCTTCAGTGACCCGTTTTGGTTTGAGATCAGAACAGACAGCTAACAAGATTAGTTTGTGCAAAGGAACCATGTTTCTATTTCTGCAATTCGCAGGCTAACTGTACCAAACGAAATATATCCTAGCTCGCGTGTTTGCAATCACCCAATTGCGCTCATTTCAATCCACCAGTGTACCAGTTCTCTATAACAAAGTGCGCCTAAACATTCCGTCTCTCATGTTGTGTAATCATTTCATTTGTAGTAACAGTGACTGCGCGTTGGCAAACCGTGCCAACAACTATCTTAGCGAGTTATCGGACACATCAATTTGGTCCACTTAGCTCATTCAGGTCGTCGCCACACGATCGGAAACAGTGTTTGCCTTATCCGAACTTACCAGCCAGCGCCAAAACAGATCTTCTTGGATTGCCTTGGTCTTGATTGTGTACTTTGTATACGTATCTACTCACTGCTTGTCTCTATGTGTCTGATATGTTCAATCTGCATGTTTTACTCTTACGACAGGTAAATGTAGCCGAAGTGTTGGCATATCGCAATATAAGTTTTATTTCTACTGTGATGAAGTTGTTGAGAGAGTTCTGATACGCCAGACTTATTAACGGTCAGGACTTCTTGTTATATCCAGTTGAATTCGCTTCATCGGAGCTCTGGTGTTTAGCAAATTTTCACTTGACCCACTAGACTCAACTTTCGACTTTGTTCGGACTGTTATCCGGCTCTCGTACATTGACTACTGCCTAACGCTGTTTAGCACTAGGTCTAAATACATAATCATATTCGATGCCGTTCGGCCGCAATCGTGAGAAGATGGTTTCTGTCACTTCGTTTCCAATCGATAGTTGCGGTGTCAATACTCTTGATTCAATCGAAGTCTGTGAGTCTGATGGACAACGTTCTAAGCACCGTGCTTGGCCGATGGTTTTGAATGCTAGCACTTAAACACCGCCTACCGTTACTTCGAGTTCTTGTACTCAGGTTGATCTTCTAGCCAGAACCTTCCGAAAAGCTGTACTAGCCTTGAGTTGTGCGTTTGTTAGAGCTCATAGTAGTGCGTATTCTTGCCAAGACTGGAATTTGACTTTCAGTCAGCATTCTCATGAGGCAGCCGTTTTAACCCGTGGGTCATTTACTGCACACCAGGCTCGACCGAATAATCATTTAAATGCCCAGTAGCATTCGTTTGCGGGTGTTCACATCGTTCATTCGTATGAAAAGTAGGCATAGTAACTGTTCTGCTAACTTCAGTTTTTGACCCCCCCCAATTAAAATTTGTTGAAGTCGAACTCATCAAACCTGTTGAACACGATATAGACTAGTGATCTGTGATTGGAGCTTGGACGAATGTGGACTATGGTTCGGTTTGATCACAATCGTAAATTATCATTTTACTCTGCTTCTCACGTAATCTGTCAGATCACTTACGTTTGTAGTGACGCCTCTTCTAGCAGGTTAGGTTGATGCCAGTGACAAAAAATCACTCGACATAAGCCCAAGTGTTTGCTGCGAGCTTTGAGGCTATAGATAGTGGTTACAAAATATGTGAACCGAAATTCGACTTCGTAGAAAAAGGTTGCTTTGCTGACTTTTTTTAATCCGTTTGGCATGTTATTACCTAATCGGAATCTTGGAAGCAATGCTAATTACGGCCCGGCGACCAGTCCTGAGCATTGGTAGATCACTTCAAACTGAATACTGCCCACACTTGATCGCAGCCCTCACATTCAGATAAGCCTTTCGGATAGCCTACTTCGAAAGAAAGCACTAGACTCGAGTTTCGCTCTTATTAGTGCTCATCAGTACTACATATCCTTGTCTGGATCGAAGTTTGCACTCTGGTCGTCGTGCTTGTGAAACTATCTTGTTAACTGCAACACCAGTTACCTCACAAATAAGCAAGACCGAATAACCAAATCCAAACGCACAACCACAACTTTGTATGAATGGGGTTCAGCTTGCGCGATCATTTCGAAAGGAGGCTGAACAAAATGGCTTATCTGGATGCGAACGTTGTGTTCAACTGTGAGTGGCGTTCAGTTGGAAACACTGTAAATCCCCGAACTTCTAATGATTCAAACCGTGTTCACTTGGTTCAATGAAGACAGCAGCTTCAACTTAACTGAGAAGTTCTGATCACGGAGTTACTGATTGGATAAGACAGTGCGATTTGGACAAGAATATGCACTTCTGACGAACTCTAATAAGAGCGAAACTCGGGTCTAGTGCTTCCTTTCGAAGTGGGCTAGCCGAAAGATTTATCTTTATGCAAAGACTGCGATTGTGTTGGTGGTGTTCAATTTGAAAAAGCTTAACTCCCCGAACTTCTACTGGACGTAGATTGTTGACCCAGGCGGCTTGTCAACACTGGGACTGTTAATACCATTTTCATTGTTGTTGGTACTCTTATGTTCTCTGTATTCCAACTTTTTACGTTCCGTGACTGAAGGGAGTAAGTCTTTCTCATATACAAATTGCGCTCACTTTTAATTGTGCTTGTCTTATTCAGACTACAATAGAGTTCAACATGTTTCCTCTCTCTCTCTCTACAAGCATGAGAGTTGGAGTTCAACTGTTGATTTAGACTCGAATGCCTCTGCATGTTTGAACAGCATATCTGGTCTGTTGTATGTAAACTTGCATGGCCTTTTATCACTACTTGCTTTGTATTTGGAAATTTAAAAGTATTTCTCTTTGACGTGTACAGGTTTGTTTTCTTGCTAATGAACTAGTTGAAGAATTAACAAGGTTCAAGCGAAGTATGAATCGCTCCTCTTTCCAAAGTGTCTTTGTATGGTGACTCATTTAAATGAGAAAATTGGGAGCAACTATGAGTAGTGTCCAACTTTATTTAAAGGAATTCTTTTGGTGAACTTCCGGGTCCGCACTTAGCTTCTTAGACTCATATGTGAACTTGCATTCCCGGCTAACGAATTCCACTCGTAAAGCTATCGGTAACACGTGCGTGCACTGGCATCGACTTTGTACGTCGCTGTGTACAAATTAATCACGAGACCCATTCGTGTTTTCGTAATAATATGATCAGATTTGGCGTGAGTGATTCATTTATCTTATGTATGCAAAGCACATTGTGTGACAATTTCTGCACGATTAAGGCAACCGGAAAAACGAGGGTGAACTAATTGTAGAGCTGTTTCGAAAGGAAAATTGTGAGTCAGAATTGGAAAAATAGTTATCGGAGTTACTTTCCTCAGTTTACA
This sequence comes from Paragonimus heterotremus, assembly GCA_013368495.1. NCBI lineage: Eukaryota > Metazoa > Platyhelminthes > Trematoda > Plagiorchiida > Troglotrematidae > Paragonimus > Paragonimus heterotremus. Next base: position 74,436 of record LUCH01001683.1, read on the forward strand.
CACATCCCTTTTTCCTATGATTATGTATTTTTGTAATATTCGTACCCCGAATGGCCTTAGAAATCGTACTCGAATTGAAACCTCCCACGCAACTAATTAGGAGAAGACCTCGTACTATTTGCAGTAAGCAGTTCATATTCGTGAGACAAGAAGCCGAATTCATGGATATACAACAGTATTAAAGAAATCATAGTCACTCATTGGCTGATCGTATTTGCACACACAGTCACAAACTGAACGTTAATTGGTGTAATAGAGAACAAAGAAATAAGCGAATCACAGAAGGCGTAACATTAAGACTGTTCCTCCAATCCTGATATAGTATCTTCAACGCGACGTTTGGATTGGTCTCTTGTTAGAACTCCTATTGTGTCGGGGTTTGGATAGGTGGTGAATCGAGTAGATTTTCATCATAGTTTCACCCGCAAGTTTTTAAACAGAGCTATGCAACATCAAAGTGAAAGGGGCCAGTTGTATCAAGCGGAAAAGAAAACTGTACACGTCGGGTTACCCTTCGAGTGTGACATGTTAGCTGAAACTGTCACACGTAGACTCACGAGGGCAGTTAGTGCAACGTTATGCGCGGCTAACTTACGTGTCCACTTCATATCCAATCCGGTTTTGTGCCCACGACTAAAAGATAAAGTGCCTGCTTCTGCAACCTCATTTTATGTATACTCATTTACTTGTTCCTGTGGAACCAGTTATGTAGGCTGCACGACCAGACACTCATCTGAACTGGTCCGGGAACACCACTCAGCTTGGTTGAACAATGGAATAACGAAATCTGTAAACACTGCCATACCATCGCACCCGGTGGGTTCGAATCACTCGGTCAATGTGACGGACGCATTTCGCCCAATCAACTGAGTTAAAGCCACTCACTCGAGGGCAGTGAAGCGTATAA
>LUCH01001683.1:85440-97238 GCA_013368495.1 Paragonimus heterotremus
CCTCACGTTAGGCACGACCGAATTATCATATGTGAACGCACAACCACTTTCGCTTGTGAGTAATGATCAGGTTGCTCGATCGTCTCGAGAAGAGACACAGTTACTGTCTGTTAACTCCAATCGATGACCCCTCGACTAGGACTTTCTAGACAAGTTCTGCTTTCGCTTTTATTTCAGAAGGTAACCATTTTCAGCACCTTCCTCCACAGACATTCCTAGATTTCATCCTTGTCAACTGGATCAAAGGTGCCTGATGTGTAAAAATACAATTATTGAATTTTTGCTTAGATGTTATAATGCGTAAACGTTGTTAATAGAGTCACGACCAAAAGGACACTTGACTCGCTCCTCACGAATGTGTTGTTCGCGCGTTGCGCCTAATCTGCGAAGCGCACTGACTACAGTAAGCTTCGACGTAATGGGATTCAGGCGATTGACAAACCTTGTAACGTCACCGGAATATTGGAAGCTGGACCTATTTTGCACTTATCTAAATGTTCACTTAATGACAACAGATGGGAAACGAACCATGAGCTTGAGCAAATTTATCGAATTCAATCGTAACGGTAATTTGCCAATGAGCAGAGACAATATCTTGCATAATTAAGATCACTTGCAAGACAAGTTAAATGAAGACGCTTTCTTTTACTGCTTCGTTAGATCTTGCGGATACAACCATTTTTAAAAGTAAGCTTTGACCCAAATTTGGATGGATCTGTCTGCTCGCTGCTGATTTTTTTGGAATGAGGTTTCAACAGCTGTTTGCATTTCAGCTATCTGGTGACGCCTACACTTGAGTTGATCTGTGGGATAGCAAGAAATGCAGTATAACTTTTTTTAAAAAAATTGACGACATTAAATCCCTCAAAAGTATACAAGAACTACCACAAGTCGCGTGTCCATTAAAGCTTGGGTTACCCACTTTCGTTGTGGTAAACACAATGGTTCAATTTCGACAAAGTGAGCAATGTGCCAAACTTCACCGTGTTCTTTCACGTCGATTTAGAAAATGACTAGAAAAAAACTTTTTTCTTGACGAAATTTCCATCAAAAAACGAGATACGGATATATAACTGACTGCACTGATGACTTTCAAACCTTGTGGAATCTGAACGTTGAACTACAGGTACCAAAAGGTAATCAAGATCATTAAGTGACAGGCGGATCACAGTGAGTCAGATGAGTGAAACTGATTGAAAGTTCGTCCGACGCTAATCGGGAGGCCTCTGTTCACCCAAGTATTCCTGGAATTGAAGCATTTCCTGAAGAAAGACCGTAACTGTCTGTTGCTATTGTACTGGGTTTTAGAATACCGATGCCCAGTTCTTTATAGTTCTTTTGACCACTGTCCCTCTCATCAATCCGGTTTCCTTAATTTTCGAGCTTTTTCTGAACATTTCGTGTACTTTTTCCTGAAACAATAGCCAAAAAGTGTTGAAATTGGTCGTCCTTTCAGCGCTGTGTATACATTGTGTGTTCTATTTGAAAGGTAGGTTAGCAGTCTGTGAAACCTGATGTGGACGACATCACGGCTCAGAGTTGTGACTACGATTTAGTCATGCAGATGTTCTAAACGTTCCTTTTCTAACGTGACTTTTGTGATTCATAACCTTATACATAATCAGTAATTTGAGTAATACCGAGCAATTTATATTTATGATGTCTTACACTCTATTGTAAGGATAACGATGATTAAACACTGTCATCCGTCTGTACTTTCATTCAGAATGTCTTCATGTCCGAGAGCAGGATCGATCTGGTGTGGACAATTTGGAGTTTGACGTCTACACTAAGCAACCCCCTTACAAATGAAGCCTGACCATAAATGTTAGCACAGTTTTGGTCGTGATTAGGAATCATTTTTTATCTTCATGTGATTGTAACCTATCACACAACTCTCTCGTTTCATTCTTTTTGGTCTAGGTTGAGGCCGGTACACGCCAGCTTGATACTGCCAAGAGCCATTACAAATCCGCACGTCGCAAAAAGTGTATATGTATCCTGATCGTTGTGATCGTGTTGTTCATTGTGGCACTCGTACTCGGCCTGACGCTTAGATAATCACGCTTCCAGTACCCCTCAGTGTTCTGCCCTCGCCAACAACCACGTAATGTGGTATTCTGCTCATGATTGTTCCAACTGTGTTTTGTGATTTCACAGTCTGAGTCTGATACTCATACGAACAACAGGCGTACGCACGCCCACATAACCCTGATTTGATAACATCTCTGCTCCCATCTCTAACTTTCCAAATAACATGCACTTGTCATTGCTTTTCACTTCTTCAATCGGTCATTTTCGGGAATTATGTTCATTCATATGGTTCGTCCATGGACTCAGGCTTGTGTGTGTGTGTGACAACTATTTTCCCAAGCCTTTTGTCACGTGATTTTTTGAACTATTTGCATTTTAAGAATGCTGTGTTTTGCTTCATTTGGTACTGTACTCTCGTTTGCCACTTCTCTTTCTTGGGCTAAAAAAACTAAGAGGAATTCAACAAAACCAATTATTGATTTTTGTTTCGAACGGATTTCGCATGACAGGTTTGATATGTGTACGTTAATCTAACGTTTACGCTATTCTCTTTTTCGGTTCCTTCTCTGATAGATTAGTTGAGCTTCCACTTCAGAAATTTTATGTGGGCTGGATGCTGTCGAGTTGCTTCGAAGCGTTTGCAGTTGCAAATATTCTCTCGTACATGCACGTGAATGTTGATGGATCCCGTATAGAATCATCTTCGTAGTTCTGTTCGTCTTCCTAGTGGTTTCCTTCTCCATAGAACAGATGCCACCAATTTCACTGGTTCCGGCCCGTACAAATGCAGTGTGTTACTACAACGTCCTAGGCTACTGATCACTTGATCGATCGTCCGTCGTAGAAACAGAACGATATTTGGCTTTCAACTAGCACTGTTACACTTATTCGATGGGTCACTTATGACAGAGATGTGCACAATAAGGAAGCTGAGAATCGAACGAGATAACAGCACTAGAGTATGCATGAGTGACAAGCTATACGTGAAAGTCCGTCACCTTATAACTCGATTATCGGTTCTTATGTTTGTCTCTGGACCGATTCTTGATCATGTAAATTATCGTTACAGTATGACGATTTAATAAATTACAGTTTCTCTAAGAATTCCGGTGATGATTGAAATTTTCGCTTGCACGTCTACTTGCCCGCTCGTTAGCAGAGGCTTTGATTCATCCTCGGCGAATTTCATCCAGCATATTGTGTGCCCTTCAGGGCAGTATTTTATTCCGTTTTTCTTTCGGTTTTTTTTATTGGTGATCTTTGCAGAATGGATTGTTGTTTGGAATGAAAGAAGTTGCGCTTTCGGAAAGCGTTGTGGTTTCTGATAACTGATCCTCGGGTGAATTTTATGCATTAGTCCGGAGTGGGCTAGAATCGACTCTTTTTTCATTTAATTTGAGATTTTTTGGGTCGTCTGCTTCTGATTTGTTTCTGTTGGGTTCACGTATATAGAACGCTCTAGAATGAGTGCCACATCGTTTCGTCTACTTCTAAACAGTTCAATCTACTCCACGGTATGTCAAATTATCCGGATAACAAAAGGTAACATACTTTTTTCAGAACAAACAAAAGACGTTGCGGGATGTCGACATTTCGTTTGATCTTTTCCGCTGCTTGTTTAAACTCATCAATTTCAGCATTTAAATATGATGCGGATAGTCTACAGTCGAATGGATAAAATGTTAGAAATCAGAAGTTCATTACACACTAAATGATACAGTCTGAGTCCGTGATTTTTAAGAGCACAGAGCTGGCAACATAGTTGACTATCTTTTTTCGACATTTCCTAACTTCTGTCAGTTGTCTACCGTGATCCCTTGTGAAGTCACACCAGCGACGTATGCCCTATGGTCAGGGGGGGACCACGATTGGATGCGGACAGACTAATTATCATCTAAACTAAATAGGTCATAGGTCGGCAGTAGAAATGATTCGACCCTCCGGCGTTTGCTGGACCTCGTCGCCACACATTGCTTTGAATAAAAATTCAACTTGCTGGTTCCCCACTGCTTCAAAACTAGCTCTGGGTTTGAGCGAAGTCAATTACTTCATTTCTGTATTACTGGAATCATTGCATCCATCACAAGCGCTGTTACCGGCCTTCCACAGATCGATTTGAAGCGAATTCCTGAACTGTGGTGTACTGCTTCGGATGTACGAAGTTCACCGTCTTCTATGTCTATAATTTAGACGCCTGCCATGGAATGTCTCGAATGGCACCATAGTTTGCGATAATTCACAACCGTGAATGGTGGTATCCAAAGGTATTTGACGTCTGCCATTTCGTTCGCTGTGTGGTCCGTCACGTCCTGAAATTTAAACTGCCGTAAAGTTGTCTTCTGAACGGTTTGTTTGACCTCCTCTGTATGAAGACTCGTCTTTCGGCACGCACTTGTCAAGCATGTCATCACTGTGCAGCGTTGTCTGAATTTTCCTATTCACATCTCTTCTAACTTTGAATAGTATACGTACCACCGCTTGTTGTCCTCTAATCAAATGTTACATAGAGCTTTTCCATCTTCAGCTCAAAGTCGCAGTATGTGCATTATCTTGGTTAGAAGCACTACCACTTGCTTTGTTGGGAACTCTCACAACCCTCAGAATGCTTCTGAGGTCGGTCGCTGCCGGCTTGGTTTATGGCACCGCTTTATATTTGCTCTGAGAATGTTTTCCTCTTATAGAAATAACCACTTCCGAAGAGGTTGACAACTGTGCCAGCTTTCCCAGTTTTCAATTGCTACAACTAACATCCTTAGTCGCTCACGAGCAGACTGCAGGTGTTTTCGTACACAAGTAGTTCTTCAGCTGTACACATGTTTGGGTTCGATATGGTAATCATCGGCACCATATGTAGCTCATCTCGAGTTGTACAGCGAAGTTCGACGCATGTCAGGAGTGGACACAATAGTTGGCGCGATGTTAGCTCCGTTCGTCACATCAAACCTGCACTTTGTCGAAGCTGTGGACAAATTAGCAGAACTACCCTAACTTTTTCAGGGCGCCTCCAAGTACAAACTTGTTTCCGACACCCAGGCGTTACTCACCATTGTAGGGACAACCTGTAAATTATCCGGCAGTAGGAGATACTTATGTCTCCCTATGGTGAAAATCTACTCGATTCACCACTTATCCACACTCCGACACAATAGAAGATCTAACAGGGGTCCAGTCCAAACGTCGCGTTAAAGACACCAGTTCAAGACTGAACGAACACTGTGTTCAGCCTTCCGTTATTCCCTAATTTCTATGTTCTGTATTGCACCAATTAACTTACAGCTTGTTACTTTGTGTGTGTCAGTACGATCAGCCAATGACAAGCTGAGATTTCTTGAATACTGTTGTACCTCTATGAATGCGGCTTCTTATCTCGAAGAAGAACTGCTTACGCAACCAGTACAGGGTCTTATTACTTACTTGGGAGGTTTCAATTGGAGTACGATTTCTAGGGCTATTCGAAGTTCCTAATTCAGAGTGTTACAGCCCCATATGTTTTTCTCGAACACATGCGGATTTCGTTTAACTTATGGGTTTCTTTTGTGTGTGCCGTATAGTCGTTTTCAGTTATCGTTAGTCAGATGTCGTTTTTTGTAACACATTTTTATTTACGACTGTTAAGTGTGATCTTTTTCAAACTGAAAATTCAATCATCTTCCGACTCTGTTGAGTCTGAGATAAGTTGCACAACTAACTTGAAAATTTGCTATCAACTAAAACTTACAAAATTTTGAGAACTACACAGTTTCTTATTCGTGAATTCCGAGAACACCTCAAAGCGATCTCATGTGGGAATGTAATCGCTATGGTCAATATTTGTGGACTGTATACTCTTCGTTTGTTTTGCTTTCTTTAATGTTCCACCTTCCCGTCTTTTTGGACGTTTCAAACCATCCGATGTTATTCCGTAGACTTCATCGGAAGGTTTTAATAGATTTCGCCTTTAGCTCGTAACTTCTTACTGCCGATATACATTCTGTTTATTTGCCCGCGTACATTATGTGGTTTATATCTTTCAGACATTTGCCCGTCAACATCTAAGTAGCTACAATAGATGTTTGGTTGTCCTGCTTACGTTGAGTCAGTGTCAGTGTCCTTCGCTGTCATACTGCGAGAGCATCGTAGTAAGTTAAGCTAGCTTGCAAATAGAGTTGTGAAACTTCCACCAATTCTCTTCAGTGCACCTATCCGGATTAGTCGATTTGATGCCAAGTGAATGGAGATTTTGTGGTTTAAGGCTTTGCATAGTACATCAGTTATTCACAGCACTGGGGATGTGAACTGTTAGCGTAAAGGTTACTTATAGTAGGAAGGTGAGTGGTATTAGTAGAAGTACATTTATGACACGTAAATGGCAGTGTACCGAGTATATCTGAATAAAACCGTATGATAAGTCGTTAGAATCTATAAAAACCGTGGTAGCGCAGTAGAAGTGATTTTGACTTTGTGAATCGCCAATTAAGGCACTGGAAACTTGCGGGGCATGACGGATGAATAAATTGATGTGAAAGTAGTCCTTGACTTGTTATTTATTTGCTGAATGAAGCTATACAAGTCTTGGTATCGATTATTCTTACCATGGTTCGTGTGGTGGCATCAAGGCGGGATGTGTTGTTCAACATGCTGTGCAGCAGTAAATAACCATTCTCTTCGATGTATCACGTAGAAGTGTGTGACAAAACATAAGTAGTTAATGTATCAATGTTCGGGGCTATGCGCCATGTTAATGATGCCGACACGCGTTACTGACAGGGTTGGTAACACTGACCATTTCATGTCGGGCATAATATCGGGCCTTGATTGAATGAACATTGGTGTCTTTGTAGTTCACGTTAATCTTCGAAGTGTATGTCAAATGGGTATCACTGTCTGGACACGTTTAATACTGAATACGACATTTTGGAGAGGTAATTGACCTGATTGTATAAATGACAGGTTCAACAAGTTGATTTAAGGACATGTTTGGAGATGTGTATTGGACGTGTAGTGATGGGTTTACTATGATTGTCCGCTGGACCTGCCAGTGACCTGTCAATTTCGGATGAGGTCATTCGAATCCCTAAATATCACAACTGCGAAAGGTTGGTCACGTTCGAAGGTTGCCAGGCGCCACACTTCTTGGGAAATGCTTGTGTAACAGTCCATCGATATTTGATATTTTTCCGCGTGTTTTGCACGTATTTTTACATACTCGATTTTTACAGTTGTGAAATATTTAGCACTCACTGGATTATCCACTTTTCTGAGCAGTATTTTATTGCTATTTCCTCCATTGGTTACTGTTGTTGGTGACCTCAGTAGGATGGATTGTTTTGCATGAAAGAGAGTGCCCTTCCGGAAAGCGTAGTGTTATTTCATTTTGTCCATTTCTATAGTGAACATTCTGATTACATGGTAATTTTTATCCGAGCTTGCTGCACATGTGTCTCTTGTATCGACTTTATTTATCATTTACAAACAGAGGGCAAGAACAACAAACTCCACGGTTTTTTGCTTAGCGAATTTTGATGTATCTTACTGCATGCGTATTGCAATGTTAGTGTTTTTGTATCAAAACAAAACAGAGTTGGTGAAAAGAATTGCACGACCACACACACACCAAGTATACGGTTGGCGGCACCCGTTTCAGATTAACCTGTCAGTGACCGAAACCAAAGGACATCTATGCATAACGTTTACAGCAGGTAGCTTGCGTCGCGGGCACATGTGGCTCCATTCACACTTCACGTATCCGGTATAAACTCGATAGAATGATACCAGGAGGCTTGTCAGTGAGGCTCTTCTGTCCAGCCGACCAATGCTGGTTAGCCAGTTAATAAGCTAGTTTGTGACTGGAACCCCTATCTCTCATAAAATACCGAGACTCCAATGGTAAGAAAAATATTGAAAATATAACGCAAGAAGTAGTCCAGTATAGAGACACTTGTTAGTGTAATCTAGAAAGGGTATACAGGAAAAACAAAATTCCAAGTTGGACTGGAAAAAACAGGAAGCATTAATCATACAGTGTACCAACGAAGCTGAGGAAAAAAAAAGATAGATGGTCAAAGACACCAAAATTCCTGAAAAGGGAAGCGAATGAGTTGCCAAACGACGGTGGTCGTTGGTTGATGGGAACAAGAAAAATGAATATAGCGGACATAACCCACTTCAGCTCGATTTACCCGGTCTCTTGGTCCACGATGTACTATGAGTAACTTGACGACTTACAAATCCAAGACGACCAGGGCATTCACGATTGCATTCATCGCAACGTCATATTGTCATGGCGCCACAACTCCGGTACCTTCCCGTACCATGCGCTTCAATTCACCGTCACACAAACTTCGATCACTGAACTCTTGCAGGCTAGTCAAAATCTTATTTCTTCAGACCGTTCGGTCCAATGTTGTCCTCCTAAGTTGTAAGATCAGTAGTATGGCATGAAAGACTTACTTGGATAGCATCCCGATGTCTGTTTTCGGCCACGATGGTTTCGCTTATGCACGTTCACTTGTCCTTATAGCAATTGCTTCGGAGTACGGTCATTGCCCATCATACAGGCGTGACTTCGCCAACGGAGCTCATTAAATATTAATATGGCTTCAGCCCCGTATGTGAAGTCCAATTTAACATTTGCTCTAATTATGAGTCCACAGTAGTATACTTTTGTCTCCGAATTTAACGTGCTCCTCGGTTTCCATTATCCGTTCTTACTCCCAAATGTTTGATACGCTAACACTTGGTTGATTTCATACATTTGTTTCGGTCGTAAACAATTGAAATTTATTTAATTTTATCACATATCCCGTTTCCTGTTGTAATGTACCACGTTTGTTTATCTGAGTAACAGTAACGCGCTAGCTATCTCACCGCCCAGATTAACTGGACGATTTGTAATACAGTTCGCTGTCGTGTGATTGACGCCATTTGAGTTTTTGACTGTAAGTTGTGTGCATGAATTACTGGGCCTCTGGCTCATGCTTGTCGGTTTTTGTTAGCATTCCATATTCCCGTTGGGCCTCCGTCCTTCAGAGAAACGCTGTTCCACAGTGCCTCCCCTCCGTTGCACATCACGGATTTATCACGTATTTCCGCTGCACTGTTGTATGCGTCTATGAACCCAGTCGTAAGTTACTGTTAATTTGTACTGGTTATCATTGTACTTGTAGAATGGTATTCGATGTTATTATATATATATATATATATATATATATATATATATAATCTTCTGCCATTTTCCCATTTTAAGATATATATACCCAACCCAGATCTTGTGTAAGATTAGGCTGCTAGAACGCATAATCCGATTACTCTGCTGACTGAACACTGTCCATGTCCGCTGGCCGTGGTTCCTGGGTGTTCTCACCACATCCAACCACCGAATGTCTGTGATGCGTCTTAGACAATGCACATGAAACGGCTCAGGTAGCGCACATGCTTCTGACACAGTACCTAAGCTTCAAGGTTGTACAGCACCATTGAGCGGCAGATATATAACTTGGTTTCCATCCTCAGCCTGTAGTTCTTCTAGACACGTCTCTCGAAATTTCCGAAAGCAGCGCCAGCCTTCGCCATATTAGCTCGCAACAGGCCGTCCACGAACAAGTGTGTCAACAGAATATTACCCAAGTAGCAGAAATCTGCGCAGCTATCACTAGTGCCCCGATTAATGTGGATTCCAGGTAAATACACGTAAAGTTCTTCGGGAAAAATGTGGAAGAAAGCAGATGTCTTACGTGTGTTAATACCCTAACCGAGTGTGTTTGTCGCGATTGCGAGCCCCTTGGTCAGTCGCTGAAGGTCATTTTCGCTGTGCACAGATAGCCCGCTGTCATCTGCGAACAGAAGATTCTGTGATGTGCAGAATGATAGTATTTGCCAGCCTTCTATATGAATGGCGGAGTTCGAGCATCTGACGAAGTGTGAAGATGTGATCATTGCAGTCACGGTTGGGGTAAAACCTAGCTTGTTTTTTATGGATATGTTCTTCGTGCGTTTGGCTTAGTCTGTGGAGTACTCTTGCTGCGAACAACTCCGACACCATATGAGTAAGGGTACTTCGTGGATGATTTGCGCATGATCTATGTGAGCTCATTTTGGAAATGGGGACGGTGTTAGCTAAACTGCGATCATTTGTGACAACCTCACTGACCCGGAATTTCTGGAGCAGAACCGCCAGCTTTTCAATTAAGACTGGGATTCCAGCCACAAAAGGCCAGGAGAATGTTCGTGTGGGCTGGGTGCCTTATGACGTTTCAGGTACTTGATATCGAGAGAGACCATCGTTTTCTGTGGGCTGAGAAACGTCAACGGACCAGTAGGCATAGCCTGGACCTGAAGACGTAGTCCATGGAGCGAGTGATCAGTCTAAATGCTATTGGAAGTGCTCACCTCAGCGTCCCACGTATCGTTGCAGGTTATGAAGAGTCCCACATTTGGTTTCGAAGATTACCCCACTCATTCATGACTTCTAGTTAACACTTGGTCGGACGGGATACAAAAGCTTTCGAGAGTTCCCAGGTGTGTTCTACTTTTATAACGCATTGTGTCCACCAGACCTCACGATCCTCTAGTAGTTGCTTCGGGAGCTCTGGCCTAGTAACTTTAGGGTCGAGCCGTACTCGCCGCTAAATGAAAAATTTCGGCGAGCGTTGAGATTTTCTAGTGATCCGAACACGACCAAAATATACCAGGAGACAGACGGCTCCACTCGGTTCTGGTTCCCAACTTGACTAGTTACTAGGACAGCAACTGTCAAACGGAAGATACATCAAGCTTACAACGCGACACCAACCCCAAGGAACTACGATGCAGTGAAAGCCGTTCTCCATGACTCCCACTATTTGAGCTCCTCAAGAGTCCCATATTGAAGAGTACGTTTAAGCACAAGCCGTTCTCTATGACTCACACCTTGCACTCTCGTTGCGGACTAGATGCCGATTGCACTCATCCTGGTCTACGTCACTCCTTCCTCCAGAAGGCACAGACGTCTGATATCTCGCCTTACTTCACCGGTCCTCATCTTTGCTACGGCAGTCCGCACTAAACCGTCTCTGTCGGCATCACAAATAACCACCACACCTAGAGGCCATGCATTTCTTGGTCAGGGTTCAGAGGTTATCAATACGACACCTCTCGGCCGGAAGTTGTGTTCTTTACGTATCCACTTCTGCCGTGCTTGCAGGGTAGGAAGATACTGTTTCGTCCGACTCCAAAAGAGTCCGGTCAGATAGTTGGCCTGCTTCCATCTTTGTTTGAACGGCTGCAACGTCGTTTGATCGAGACAAATTTCATGATTACCTCGCGGAAGCAAAATATCATTGGGCGGCAGTGCCAGCCCGTCTCGAACATCGGATGTAACGAGCACCAACGGGCTATCATTCAGTATCCTCTCCACTTCGATAAGGAAATTACACGGGGTATCGAGGTCGGGGGGTTGTTCGACATAAATCGACCAGAGTATGCGGCGTATCGGTCGTAAAGTCGCTCCCACACGCCTCCTGTAGTGAGAATAACTTCGACGTCCCGAAAATCCTAAACTCCCTATGGCGTGAGAGTTGCCTTGCCAGTACCACCGCGGCGGTTCGCATTACATCGTGAATGTAAATTTACTACAAACCACTAACATCGAGGTTAGTGCGTTGGCGTAAGTATCGCAGTTTTGCTCATAGCTGTATGAGGAATCCCCGCCACCTCCATCATTGTGAGCTACATTCACCAGGATAACAGTGTTCTAGCTACTACCGTTGGGAACGCCGCCCAGACAGGCTGACACTTGTTTGAATCCT
>LUCH01001683.1:101496-114215 GCA_013368495.1 Paragonimus heterotremus
GATCTAACGACAAAATATGGCTATCCTTAAAGTTCTTTTAAAAAATTCCGTACTGTGCGATAGCCAGCGCTGGTTTCCAGCATGACGCATTCATCCATCGACTCTCTAGCTCGACCTTTGCAGTAATATATCAGGTAAAGTAGCCCGACCATTTTTCGACACTGTAGATTCAACGTAGCACTCGAACTGTCGCACAAGTTTCCAATACGCCATGGAGTTGCCATCAGAGAAACGAAATGGCACTTTTGGCAGTACCAAGCTTACAGACAGTGGAGCTAGTGCGGAGCCTTATTCTGCACCAGACGTAGCTGGCACTTGTTCTGCAGTACGGAAAGTCATCTGATTCAAACGTGTCCTACAATCATCAAGAAAATTATGTATGTGGGCGTCTCGTTCATTTCTATCATCTCTGTTCTTTTCTTCTACGTGCTCATCATAGACATCTTCATCTTCGTCGGCTAGCATAACGCCTGCCCTGGCATCCTCTACTTCTGACTTAGCTCACAATAAAACCATGTGTATTTTAACTTCTTCCTTAATTTGTCTTTCAAATCAGCTCGTAACAACGCAGATCTAGCCTGAACACTCTTACGACTAGTTTGTAAGAACAATCGCTTGCCTTAGGTCGTTTAATCGTTTGTTACGACTGTGTGGCACGAGTCGAGCCATGCACGCTTCCAGCCTAATCGATCGATGACGACCAACTTGTATTCTCTGTCGGTATCGTTTATAGCATTATGCAACACCATGTGTATGTTCCGGTTAACAAATGCTTAATCTCTGTTCTTACTAGTCTTCACTATATTACGCCTTGTTTCGTGTACATATGTGGGTGTCGAAATAATGTTTTGTGCAGCGATTTGGTGAGCCCGATCCGTTTAGTTTTTTTATCGCAGATATATCATTCATATAATCTAGTTCAGTCCTTTACTCGATGTTCATATTTCAGCTCAAGTTATTATTGGTTATCCTATTTTTCATGAGGGATGGTCATGAGAATGCCTTGCCAGACATTTTGATCAATGCACTCGCCATACCCTATGGTCGTCTTCCAGAGGAGGTTGTAAGCCTCTGATAGGGGGCGCATCCCTTAACGAGACAGCGAGGACGCGTTACGCCACATCAATCGGCCGTCCCAGCTTGGATGATATGGTCGTGGGTGGTAGTATGGTCCCACTCAGTCAATCAGATTGCAGGTGTACAGTCGAACGCCTGTGCACTATCCGGTCAGTGTTTTTCTCGCGTTGTCTTCTGACGCCCACTGTACCGTGCTTTGTTCTGACTCCCTAAATGTCATACATGACTGTCTCGTGTGATTCGCCTTGTTTCTGTCGGCCATCTATGGTAATCGTTTCGTCCTGTAAATCTAGAGCTTCTGTGACCTAGGTTTTGTCTCGCCCGTCCAATAAACTATACTGCCGCATCTCTTCTGATTTCTCGGTTCTGGGCCAAGCGACTGAGCGCCTAACCAAGGTGGCGATCGAATAGCTTCAGACAAGACTTGATGGACCAGTCGAATAACAAACATTACTTGACACAAGAAACAACGCAACCCTCAATTTGGAACAGCGTTCGAGTTCTCTACATTTGAGCGTCTTTGTTGTACCGACTTCGTGATCTAAAGTCGAACTTCTGGAAACGTTATGGGCTCTTGCTGACCTTCAGTTCAGCTACACTTTTGGATTACTGGTTTGTCGAATTGATCCAGTTGGTCGATTCAGTCAAACCCATGTAGGCCAAGGCCAAGCTTATGAATTCACGTAAGAGTCAACCATGTTTGACGGTCTATTAACAGTTGCAGTGCACTGGGTTTCACCAGTTCTAGGCGATTAGCCATCAGCAGCGATCCAGGCAAACTGGTTTCTCGGGGGAAATGTAGTCTTGCCTATCAATTGCCACATGCAGCCAGAGACTAACGTGATGTTGGGTTCACCGCCAATATTTAGTGTGACTGACTTTTGGTGCAGACAGTTACCTTCTGTGGGTTATTTGGTCGTCATGTAGAGACCCGTAGATTTAGCTGGCCATTCCGCGATGTGATATGCACAATAGTTCCAAAAATTCTGGTTATGTATTTTACCTGCCATCAGGGAATTTTGCATGGTATATGTTGACCAATTTTTGATTGCATGCTACGTGATTGTCTCGCACAAATCGATTAAACCGCACAAAAATCAGGATGGCTGGTTCGTCCATGACCATTCTGTAACCGCCATAGCTAATTTTCCCGGTCGATACTGGTTATAGCACGGTACCAGGCCACTTGCATATTCCATTTAATAAGTATATCGTCTCCTTACTCCCAGCCCTTCTTCAGGTATGCCGTCAAGTTTAATCATATCCAGGAAAAGCGACTTAGTTCATCATAATCTGAAGCCAGTTATTTAGGCCAGAACGGTTCGCGTTCTGAGAGCACGGGACTTTTCTAACATGTCGAGGTTCCAACCAAAAATGTCTTGTCGCTTCTTCACACGGTATTCGTCCTCCTAGTGGTCCCGCCTGGAACAACGAGCGTGTGGATACTACTTCAAGGGATTTTGCCTAGCATAGTTCTATCCACCATGTTGTCGCCATAATGTGGATAGTTTTTCTTAGTTGTGTTGTGAATGAAGTGCAACTATTTTCGAAGCGTTTGAGGCAAAGTAAAGACGCTGGAGTAAATCTTATGTGAGGAGAGCTGTGTCCTGCTTCAGGTTAGCTAAGTGCTAGTACTAGATAAATGTTTATGCAGGGGATATCTGATCTTTGGGTTGTTTTTGTCAAGTTTCGCACTCTGATATCTGCGGCTAATATTGTAATCCAAAAGCACAGGTATCGCAAGGGTCATTTATTCAGAAACACTAACACATGTGTTGTGCATTTCAACATGGCAACAAGCAAAAAACACTTATCTGAGTATGGTTCTGGGTCTACAACTTCACGGTTGCCACAGACTTCAATGCTCGTTTCCTGCATGTACCAAGAACCGTTGCATATCATGCTGCACTCCGATGTTTCTTCTTGTATTACTTCCCCAGCAACTTCAATGTCAAATTTTATGCTCTTGCCCCATTACTGAATAGTGGCATTGTGAGTAGTATAGTGCGATCGCTCGCCCTTGTTACACTAAGAGTGGCTGAATTCCACAAGCAATAACCAGACAGTTTAACTGACCCTCTGTCGTGGTGCAAAGTTTGAACAGTTTGCACTCACGACTGACTATTGCAGCTTATGTAGCCCAGCCATGATACGCCATGATCACAAGCCTTGTGAACTGAAAGCGTATTCCAGTCGCAGATGATAGGCCTTCAAAACCGAAGTCTCTTGAGTTTTTAAGTCAGACAAAGTTAGCGTAACGTTCCTGTTATGAGATTCCTGGCTTTTGACGCCGTGGCCGCGAATTACGAGCCTCATCAGCGTTGACAGTTCCACATCAAAGAGGATCTGCACACTTTTAGCCAAAAACCAACCGCGGTGCTGGTTGGAGGACCAAAATGAAGCTCGCTGACGAAGGTGAATAGAAACTGCGCCAAAGGTTTTTGGGAGTTGATTGACCCTGGCGTCAGGTGTTACAAACCTCACTTTCACGTTACTATCAGTTTCAGCTATGCTCGCTCGAAATGTTTTTACTATCTATACGTCTGCTCAAAGGCAAATAACCTCGTGAGTTATTATATGACCAGTCTTGTATTTGTTTGAAGTGATACCCTGAATCGGCGACAGAACGAAACACTTCCCCACAAAACTCTTATCGTCCGCCATGAGACAAATAAACAGATATATTAGTCCCGAGGGATGACACGACAGATCTCGCCAATTATCTCCCAAGCCAAACGAAAGGACAAGTGTCTTGATCGCTATTTCAGCTTGTGATCCAAATTCCGACGTGCTCTAATGCGTATAGCCGTTTACGTATGTTTCCCGCCATATAATTGGTACTTAGTCAAACAAATTCACTTAAATGTAGGCTTACCTGTGTAGTAGAGATAAACGTGAAATTGTTTTCGTTCATTTCAACCACCTCGCACAATCAAAGATGTTGCAGTGTTACCATTCTTCTACAGCACAGGTTCCTCTTCTGAAGGAACGGAACTATCAAAATCTGTCGCCTTGTATGTCCGTCCAACCCTCACTGAAAAAATGAAATTTACACTGTTCCAGCCCATAACGTTGATGACATGAAAATAAGTACTAATTACTGTAGTGCTTTTGATATACATATGTTCATCATTTAGAAATTTCAGGAAAAGTTATCAAAAATAATAGTCCACACCACTGAACAATTAACGAGCGTGGTAAATCAATTCTGGATTGGTTGAAGATACTAAAGGTAACCTGGGGATTATTATGGGCATAGGTTCAGTCCGACTTGATGAAAACGCTTCCTCTGGGAAGGCGTTGTATCTGGAAGTAAAAACAGAGGTCCTTGACGAATTTGAACATGAAATCCTGCTTTACGTAGTTAAAAACCACGTTTTCATTGTGACAGGCTACTTCGTTGCCAGCCGGTTATCATCATGTGGCTGCAGCGCTCCTTCCTCATTCTGCCGTCGAGGCAATGTATGTTAATACGTTACCCGAATCAACAAAGTCGTACGCGCAAATAACGGCAGCAGCAATCAGGCGTATTGGTTTGTTCGGCCGTTGTTCAGTTTCAAGCATGTATAATCTTAGTGATCACAAACCATCACAGTTTCTTGGTCACACGCAAAAGTAGGCAAGTGTGACACAACTAAGCTGTACTTTAAAAGAACCTCAGCTCCAAGTAAAAAAGCGTACACATTAGTGCTAAAGGAAATTGTTCCCAAAGGGACGAACTAGATCGGCGGATCTCTGAAGCATTGTCACAGCTTTCGACAAATGTTCCGTCACACTTGAGCGAAGTCTTCGTAAACCTTAGTTTGAGTGTTTTGCTATGACAAACAATCAAATTGTCATCGCGACACCTATTGTTTTCAGCACACCGAATCTAGACTACGCCGTCTGGTCTACTTGAACAATAAGGACTAGCGTTACAGGGAGTCTAACCGTTAAGGTTTTAATCGGTGATACGCACCAAAACCGGAAATAATTGTGTTCTTTTAAACTACACTCGAAAGATTGCTCATTGGTTTTCTTTCAGTTTAAACTTCTGCCTGATCTCACAGGTTTCACGCCGCACCACATGAACAAGACTAGCCTTCCGGTTGTTTCCAGATCCCTCGAGTTGACACAGAATAAGATGAAGTTATCCAGCCTCGAATTCGACTACACTCTCAAACCCAATTAATCCGTTCGCCCAAAAGCGCTTAGGCCGCACTATAATTAGACTGTACCGATATGACTTTCCAGCTGGGAAACATCCAGCCAGTCACAACCCACACATAAGTTGCTGCCGGCGAAACGATGTGTGATTGGCGACAAAAACATAAACCAGCTACTGCACCCAAGTTTTGCAACAGGTGGCGCTCAAACAAATTTGTTTAAACGAGTATTAGAGCTAACCGGCTTAACTGTGTTCTCCCGTGTCGTGGAACATAACAACCAATACTTCGATCAAAACTTGACAGACCTGCCATTCAGTAGTGACCTTTAGTCTTGGCAACACTAGTTCTTTATAAAAGCAGCACTATTTTTAATGATCTGAGGTGGTTTAGTACCTGTTCGGCCGTTTCGATTTCCTCGGTGATGACAGAGTATACGACGCGCACATTCCCAAATGGTGCATATAAAATGGGGAACTCAGCGTGTTTGCTAACTTCATGGCACGTGACAGATAGATGATTTCAAATATCTAAGACAAAAGAGCTGATGATCGGTAGCAGAATGTGCGAGAAATTGTGCCTCTCATGAGATACCTGCTACCGAGGAAGGTGTTACAAAAGTAACCTTCTAACCCACTTGGTTTCTACGGATTTCCGTGTAAGCCATTTGGTTTACGAAGTGCTGTATTAAGGTGTCAGCTTCTTCCCCGATAGCGTCATTGATGTTCTGGAATTCGCCCACCACAATGTCGACGATTTATTGTGTTCAGGAGCGTCTGATGAATTCCGCCAGAATTTTGTCTGATATTACACAAATTGTGAGATCCATTCACACCCGGCGGTAATAAAAATCCTGTTATTGGCCAATCCGCATTAAAGTCCTCAGGATATCTCTTCGAACGGCAAATTGTTGTATTGCTGGCAGAAAAGGTACAAGCTAGTCGCAGCCTTCTTGGTCATACAAAGTTCTGTCCCATTGGCCATTCCAGCGGGATGGTCGGTTATTATAACCTAATTTACTTCGCAGCGCGTTAGGCTTATGCAACCTCTGGCACACTTATCTCCATCTGCTTCAACGTTGATGTCTATTACTCTGCCCCGACCCTAAGTTCGCTTGATCGCGCTAATTGTGTTTCACGTAGAGTGGCTATGTTACACTACTTCGACCAAAAAATTGGGTTCGATACATCCGCTGTCACAATACACAAGGTGGCCGGCACCATTTCTCTATAGCACGTCAAGCTCTGTAAGATGCCTGTTTTCCCTTCTAGTCGTCTACATCTTGCTGACACCAAGAATTGTACGTTTGATCCTGAGTTGTTAGTTGTCTAATCGTCCGTTTGTCACTTCCGACCCACCATCGAGGGAAACAAGTTTTTGGTCTCCATCGATCAGTAATAATTGGATGCTACCTTCCTCAGTCCATCCAAAAGAGAGCCGACCCATGAAGTTTGGCATTTCTGTCTCATGTCTTAATTTTCGTCGACCGTCCGTAAAGTTTTCAGCAGCGACAACGTAGTGGCTGACGTATCACCGCAAGCATCAGCAATATTTCGTCACGACTCGGTCGACCTAAATGCCATGGTCAGTTCGCGGCGTTTGCGAACCGATTCCCGCGTTTTAAACAATTATCTGCTGGTATGATCTTCTGTGACACTTCCGTTGAACATCTTTGTTCCGCGTCCTCGGATACCTTCCAAGAACGTGAGTTCGACAAATCTACACTATCACATTTACTTATATTTGAGCCACGACCAAGCTTATGTTTGATAGTTGTCGTCGATCATCTGCCACTGTCTAACTGTGTGTTCAGTCTACTTACAACTATCACCTGGTAACCCAAAACCAACCTAATAACTAAAAGTTTCGCAATAATAATCCCTTGAGTTTCCGTCGAGTGGTTGGTTGCGTAGCGTGCTTATTGTTGATTTTGTTAAGGTTTGTCGCATTATTTTGAGATTGCTGTGCCTTGTTTGATTAGTGTTGAAGGATGGCCCTATCTTCCTCCATTTTTTTAAAGAATAAACAGTACCAATCATTTTTGTTCTTACACTAACTTATATAACCGTTTCTTTTTCTCTCATTCAGTCTGACCCCTGTACATTTATAAATGTCAAAATAAGACATTTCTCTCCCATGTTCGTTCTTGAGTAGTTTATAATTCTTACCATTTCTCAGTGCGTGAACAGTCACTTTGCTTCAACCCGACCAATTACCATTTATTTGAGTGAACTCAATTCCGTTTTATCGTCCCCCATTACTGAGCGGTGCCTGGTTGTCAAAGTTGTTGTACCGACACATTCTTTGTTTGATTTGCGAGGATATTTCACATTCGAGGTATGATATTTAATTTTCATGTACATCGATTCAATTAGTACCGTATAAAATCCAATTTTTACGAGCGTCTTCTCATTAACCGTTTCGAAGATAGATTATCTTCTCTACCGTTGGATTTCGAGAAAGGCATTTTTGGATTAACCGATTACGCGTAACTCGTTGTGAACCTTGAATCGTTAACGAACGATTCAATAATGTCAATGGCTCTAATGAACATCTGTGAAACCCACCATGTTGATCATTATGTTACCAAAGGCTAGTTGCTCTACTGTCAACCACTATGCAACTCTGCGGTCCATTTATCTACTGTGTAAGACGGTTTCAGGTATGAGACCTTTTTGCCAAACAGTTCTCTGTCTACGTGCATAGTTTTTCTTCAGCCGCCATTCAGCAACAAAATCTCTCAGTTTTGTCTTCCCATGCCATCCATCATTGCACACCTTTTGTGCTTGTAGGTGACATTCGGAATGCTCGTACAAAGACAACTCTAAGCTGCCCTAAATATCAAGATCGAGTGATTTTTACAGATCACTGAGACAAGGATAGAGCCGTACTCATTGGTAGTTCAGACCCGCCCACCTGAGCTTATTCAAGATATCACTTAACTTGTATTTTCCTCCAACAACTACCTAGTAATCAGTCGTCACTGCTTCCACCAACAGGTTGATTAAGCACCTTCTTGGAGTCTGGTTCTCTCGCCATCACAGTCAACCAGCAATTATTCCGTACAAAAAGCGCACTGTCCGGCAGTAGTATTCACGCATTTATAAGCAAGTCACGGCAGATTTTCGAAATGCCGAATTATTATGGGAGATCCGTTGTGAACAGATGAGTACTTAAACATTGGTTCCTTCCATTTAATTAAACATTTGAGATCAATGGTTAGTGTGGCTGAGTGCCCCTTTTTTTCTCTGTAGACATGCTGCTGTTTTTATAGCATATTCGATTTTCAGTAAGGCATCCAATACGTAAAATCTCTCCCAAATATTCTCCACTAATTACGTGATGTCACCAACAAATATGCTGCGGACTTGGATTCTCAAATGTTTTATTCCCATTATCTGAACACCGTTTAGGAAAAACAGGTGAGCAACAGTTCTCTACAGATTATTAGTATAATTCTCTATCTTCTGTGTCTTCTGAAGATTTTAGTGGCCAGTTAATCGGATATCAGTTGACGCGACCTCGACCAGACCAAGTGAAACGCAGTTGGATACAGTTGTTTCCGTCAGCATCAAAGCGTCTTGTCACTGTACCGCGTAGCAACGTGGGGATTTCGTTAGTTTACTTGGGAGATAATAATTGAACCAACATCACCACATCTGAGTATCATACATAGACTACCCAAAAGATTTGCGTGGCTTTAGCCGTTCGACTGTTTGTTGATGAGTTGCGACATTTTGTGATACGAGTCGAGTCACACACTTCCGGTTTCATTGCCGGTCGACTATTACTGCCTTATTGCTCCAACCTTTATTCTGTGTCGATGCCGTTTATAATACTGCATAAGATCCCCCTATGCATTCCGGTTGGCAGAAGTTTAGTTTCCATTCTCAACGGCGTTCTCTACAGTAAGCCATATTTCGCCTGTGTAACCACCCTATTCGTGTATTGCCGTTTGTGTTAGGGCTGCGTTTGCCATTTTTACTCTTCTGTTTCTAGATTTCGCATGTGATTAAACATTTGTTTGAACGAGCATAGATGTCGACAAGTATCCCGCGCACTCAAACGTACAATTCGCTGCGTGCTCGCTTGAAGTTCCGCTCTGTTATCGCTTCGTCTTGTTATTCGTTCGCTCCGGCACTGACCTCACAGGTCGACAAAACACTCCTTGATTACTCGTTGCGCTATTCTCAACCGGTCGCCTTCGGTCCGCTTGATCCTTTACCCTTATCTTTTAGCTATAAATTCGCTGGCAGCATGGTCTGGGTGTAAGCCCAGTATATTCCAGAGGTCCGTTTTTTATTTAAACTGGACGAAGTTTAGTACATAATTGTTAACGCCCTTCTTCATCCCCGGCCAGTATGCCCTTTGCCTCAGCATTTCATAAGTTCGATGACATTCCGTATGAGCCATCTGATGACATTCCATCACAATTGCCTCTCTCAACCTTGTCGGTATAATAGGCACGCTTGTTCCATTCTGCAGTCGGCGCATTAAAATTCCCGCACTATTCGGCAGCAGTTTCGACCACTGAGTGCTGAAGGATGTCATCTCCGGAATTTCCTAGTTCTCTGGTTGTTGTGCTCCCGATAGGAGTTGAACAATCATCATTCGGATTGTCGAGTCCGCCCTCTGCGCTGCCTGTAACCTCCCGGAGTCAGTCTCTAGTTCAATACTGTTTACTCCGATCGCATCCTTGTGAACATCATCCATGTGCTGCGTTCGGGAAAGCAGATCGGGAACATAGTTCTCTCTTCCAGCTACATGGCGAATTGTGAAGTCGTACTCCTGCAATCGCAATGCCCAACGAACCAGTTTCCCTCGGGGATCCTTCGCAGAGTTAATCCACTCCAACGGCGTGTGATCAGTCTCCACATGGAAACGTCGGCCGAGCAAATACAACTTCCATTTCTCCAATGCCCACAAGATCGCCAAACACTCCTTCTCTGTCGTTGAGTAATTTCGTTCAACAGGAGTTAATACTCGACCGGCATATGCCACAATACCGCCTTCCTGGTTCAGTACAGCCCCGATACTCACATCGCTCGCATCCGTCGCAACAACGAAGCTCTGTTCAGTCACCGGCAACTTCAGGGTCAACTGTCTCTCCTTCATCAATCGTTGGATCTCGACGAACGCTTGATTGGCCTTATCTGTCCAGTGAAATTTGCAATCCTTCTTCAGAATTTCGTACAACAAGCTGTCCAATTCACTGAAGTTCTTGATGAAACGGCTGTAGAATCCGACACGACCAAGAAACTGTCGCAACTTTCTCTTCGATGTTGGCACCGGAATGGTCTCGATGGTAAGCAGTTTCTCCGGGATTGATTGGACCTCGCCCTGACTGACGTTGTGACCGAGTTGTATTATCGTTCGTTTCGCCACTTAACACTTTCAACTGTTGATTCGTAGGTCGGCTTGTTCAATCTTCTGCAACATCACTGAAACGTGTCCGCTATGCTCTGTGTCATTCCCGCTGTAAATGACGATATCGCCTCTGTAGACAACAGTATCGTTCAATCCCTCCAGCACCTTCAACATCAGTCGTCCGAACGTGAACGAGGCTGCTGGCAGTCCTTACTGCATAAGTTTGAAGCGATATTACTTTTCTCCCACTGTGAACGCCGTTTTGTCCCGGTCCTATTGTATGATTGGAACCTGCCAATATCCGGACCGCAGGTCTGACACTGTAAATACATTGGCGATCTGCAGCTTGTCGAAAATTTCTGCCACGGCTGGGACTGCTACCACTTTATTAACTGTAATCTCACTGAGTCTTCTGATGTCCACACAAAGTCGAAATTTCCCATTGAGCTTCTTCATAAACAGAACAGGAGAATTGAACGGGCTATCAGCTTCCTCAATGATTTCCTCCTCCAGCATTTCCTTCACTTGTTGCTCGATTTCCGGCTGCAGGTGAATCGGAAACCTAGGCCCAAATGGCCGAAATTGGTCTGGTTTGATAGGGATTTCATGTTCAATCTATCACGGTAGCCATATGGGTCTTGGTCCGTGGTGAACAACTTTCGGAGTTTGCTAATCAGTTCATGCAGTGACCGACCGTTGCAGGCTGATCTTGCACCGGATGCGTTCGCTTCAAGTTGTCCAAGCTGAGGTCTGCATTTTCCCTCCAAGAGAATCATTTCACACTTTGTTACTAGTTTACCATGCTTTAATTCAATCACAGCCCCAGCGCGTTCAAGAAAATCCGCTTGCAATATGGTCTGACGTGCGTCGGAAGAAATGACAGAGGACTGTTTAACTACGTGACCATCGATTCCGACATCATACTCTGCAACGCCGGTTCGAACGACCGTCGCACACGGCTGAACAACCTTTCCCGGCTTCGGTCTGATCAATGAAATCGCCGCCCTAGTATCAATCAAACAGCGCTCCGAACTACCGTTGATTTTTATTCTCGTCTGAATTGCCATCTCATCAACCGCCCCTATTATCGGATCACCCCTCAGACAAAAAACAATCAGCCTAACGCTTATTTACATGAAACCTTTTCTCGCCACGCGGGAAAAATCTTTGCCAGTGTCCACGTCTTCCGCATCTGTAACAGACGTCGCAACAGTTTTGCTCCCTCTTCATCTTCAACGCAGCCACTTCCTAAGTCAACTTTTCCACTGCGGTTCGCAGGTCACTCAGTTCACTTGGTACATTCATCGTCAACTCGCTGACTGTCTGGGAGTTGTCTGCCAGCAATTGTCGAGCCGCGTCGGCCTGCTGCTCCAACGTCATCGAATGTGCGATGAGAGCCACCCTGAGCTGATCCCGTACTGCTGGTGGCATTCCATCCAAAAACTGGTCTGTCAGCATGCGTTATTCCAAATCCTGGTCCAATTGTGGCAAGGCTCTTGACAACGCTGTCTGCAGTGACACGGCGTACACAAGAGCGTAGCCTCCTGGTCCATGCCGGGCGCCTCTGAACTGCCGCATTGCCTCCTGGCAATCGGCTGGGCTGCGGAACCCGGCGATCAGCCCCTCCCTCGCAGTGACCCACTCCAGCTTTGCGGGGCCCCTTCGCGCCGCCTCCAGGACCGCCTTCGCCTTGCCCTTCAGCAGCATCTGCATAGCCGCCAGTTTCTTCCGGTCGGTCTTTACTCCGATCGTTTCCGCCACGTCCTCGAAGTCCTCCAGGAAGCTGCGGACGTCCACATTCGCGAACGGCTGCGGCCATGGGATCTCCATCCTCCAGTCCCGGACGCGGCACTAATTAATAATAATAGTAATAATACATATTTCTCAACGCATTTGTGAGAAGCGCGCTCGGGGGTGCGCGATCATGACAGATATTTACATGCGGTACAAAGCAACGCATGGATATATAACAATACAAACATGAAACCTGGTGACAACTGTCGACGTAATTAGAGGGAAGATAGTCACAGTTTACAATGTTCGATTTACACATAATAAAAAAGATAGTTCATCTGTTCCACAGCTTCAGTCCAAAAAATGAGATGTTAAGCTAATTTATCTTTTACAAGG
>LUCH01001684.1:0-62259 GCA_013368495.1 Paragonimus heterotremus
ACTCTCCCAATAGTCCGTAGCTATTATAACATTCACCAAGCAGGACAGATGAGTGCGTATAGTTTGTGTTGGGGAACGTTTGCCAAGATCAGTTCGCGAGGAGGTTTTGCAGAGTTAAGCTTTCATTTCGAGTTAACACTGACCTTCTGCCTCGGCAATTGTCAGGGACCTGTTATCCACAGGTTGTCAAATTAATTCCGACTTTATATGATTGGGTATAATGCTCAGCATGGCATTATGTTTACTGTGGCTGCTTGCGGCCGGTAGAATCCGGTGTTTGTCCATGTGGTGAATGTGGCCTGGACTACAAAATCCTTCGCCCACCCACTGGGTTTAGTCGGTGTGTGCTGCCGGTTTGATTAGTGAGTTTGCGATTACATGTGCAACTGTCCGAGAATCTTTTCTTGACTTGTATCCTATCGTATTCAACTCATTATTCTGTAATCTCACGTCTGATTATTTTTTTGTGCCTCGTTCAAATCCATCGAATTTGTTAACTTTCATCGATCACTTCTGGTCACTTATTTTTTGTCCTCTCTCTTCCGTTTATCGCCTGAAACGCGGTATCTATCTATGCGATCAGCGAATTATTATTGACTCAAGCTCAGTCACGAGATCTACGCGCGTGTCTGGCCTAATCATTACGTCATATGTTTTCGGTTTGTTTTATCTTTATTCTACGTTTCCAAATGGTTATCTTTTAGCATTCTTAAATCTAGACCCCATAGTTCATGCCAACCAATCTTGCACTCCGATTGGTGCGTTTTGTTTTCTCCTATAAACCGATTTACCTCTTTTTTTCTGTCGTTTATTGTCTAGCACTCTTGTATGTTTGACGAGTACCATCATTTTCCACTTCTTGTTTTTCCACCGCTGTACTCATTTAACCGTATATCATTTGAGTACAGCTGACTTTTATGTTGTTCTATTCTTACTGGCGGACGTGACTTACTTACTACATTTGAGATTTTTAGCTTCGGTCAAACATCTTTCCATTTTCAAAATCCGTCAAATTTGTATTTTACGTGTGAGATGAATGTTGTTGCCTATGCACCAATTTCTCTAGAATTACAGGCTCACTCTTATATTACACTTGTCTGATTTCAACCGACACATACTGAAACGGAAATACATCAGTGTGAATATAAATATGTGAACTCAAGGAATGTAAAATAGATCGAAATATTTAATATCATGTGCTAACCATTAAATAGTTTGGTGTATTGGCAATACATTTTCTATGCTCAGCAGTGGCGTTGGTGGATTCCAGCACAAATTATTTGAAAAATCCTGTCGGGGTAGTCGATCCCTATGATCATTTGGTGAATTCCATATGAGAGAATTGGACGGGTGAGTAACCGAGTACAAACGTGAAACTTCCAAACCCCTGGCGTGGCTTCATAGCTCAGCTCGTAGGGCACTTGCCACGTTGAGTCACAGCGTTTCTGTCGCTGGTTCGAATCCAACCGAAGCACTGACTTTTTACAGAGTTACCTTTTGGCCTAGTACGGCTAGTTGTCTTTGCTGTTTCGTACACGATTTTTAATATTAATTGAAATTTTGTCACTTAAGCATAGCTAGGGTCAACAAAATCAAAACTATCTCGTTTCTGTTCCATCTTACTTGTTTTGGATTAAATTGAGTCAATGTTCAGGAATCTCATTAAATGTTGTCGACCGTGTGATCATTCTTTTGCTATTACCAGTACACTTTAATTTATCTGCTATATTTAACATTCACGTTCGGCGTACTTTGGGAGGCCAAAATCCTTCAACTTGTACATCTAGTCATTAGGTCGTTTTCATTTGTAAATGTATTTATCCGCTGCTGAATCAGCTTGATATCAATTGCAATGAGTTCTGAAGTTTTCATCATTTCTAAGGAAACAGGAGTGGTGAACGTATGAGCCAGCACTTAATATTAAGACTGCTTTTACATAACCAGTCAATTCAGATAAACACAGACGTCAACAATTGATTAAAAGGTGAGAGTGGTTTAATTATCTTTTCATCAGAACAGGAAGACATATGTTGCGATATGTTAACATTTAATTTACTCTCATCAGTCACAAACCTAAAACATACCAGTTATATACATCATATAGATAAAGACGGACGGTGACTAGACACGTCTACACGCATACCAGTTACTACATAATCACGACCATGGGAACCCACTAGGTTGCCTCAACCATTTTTGTGCACATAACGTCGGCCGGTAAGTTCGGATCAGCGTCGGTTCGTAGAAAGCTAATAACTTCTGGTTTCGATTACGCAACAGTATCTTGAATGAGTTTAATGGGTCAACTTTGTGACAGGTGGTCATGAGGTGTTTAGCAAATGATGACGTCGAATTTCGGGCAGTCAGTGCACCAATTTGGGGCTAGTGCTTAATCCTTTATTTCAACCACTTTGGGATGTGTTCGACAACTCGCTGTGATAGTTGTCAATCTGTTCTGCTTATCTTATATTTCACAGTTAACACCATGCCCAACTGCGTTCACCGATATTGGAAATAAATATCTGAAACTAGATGTTTGATAGTAGGTGGACTTGGCAGTATCTTTTTGCCAAGGCTTTGAATTGGTTACGTATATGCACTACTGACAAGCACTAACTAGAGCGAAATTCAAGTACAGTGCTTCTTTTCGAAAAAAGCCGAATAGAAAGTTTATGAGAATGCGACAGCTGCGATCGGTTTTAAGTTATGTTCAGTCTATATAAAAACTAAACTCCCCTACTACTCATCAGCGGTTTCATATGAATTTAGTTTTATTAGGACGTTAGGTTTAAAATCCCAAACCAATTCAGCTCAGTCACGGAACGCACATACTGCACTATCATAACAGCCATTGATTAGTAGCTGCCACTCAAACCAAACACTGTCGTGATTGCTATAATTAGAGTAATTTTCTGATTAAAACTGTTAGCAGTTTTTGTTGCAAAGCATCGGGCGTAGTCTTAAATAATTGTTCATTGGTCCGTTGTTTTTTGAGTTCAGTTTTTGCCGATCGATATTTACCTGTTCCAATGTGAAACCGGTGAATTTTCCTAAATGTCAATTTTGTTTTCTACTGAATCTTCCAAAAACTTTAAAAGAAAACCATTACGCTATGAGGGTTATGAAGTTAGCCACTGCCAAAACGGTTTTCACACTGCAACTATCAGTTTTCCACGATTGCCTTGGGGATTCTTGAAGATTACTAAGTATCCAGAGGTGGTGGCTTCCTTATATGATACAGAGTCGAAAACATTTGAGCAAAGATTGTTTCTAGTTGTAAACAATATTTTAGCTTGTGGTGTGCAAAGTAATCATTTTTTTAATGGTATTAACTTTACTGTCAACGAATATATGCAACAATACCAAGTCTTTGATTAAAACTTTGGCCAGGACTTCCGTCCAGGCATAAACAACATATGGAGTCGCTCTCTGCTGTGAGTGACCTTGAAATTGTAGTGACATGATTTGGGAACATTGTCCGTAACAGCGGTGGGCTTTGTTCAGCATAACGTGATTGCTTGAAATATGCTGACGTTCACATAGTAGATGACGTGGATCACGAATTTCGGAGTAAGTCCTGAAAGAATGAAATGTATTCAATATTTTGACATTCGTGTGTAATTCTGACCGATACAATAAACACTGTTTCGAGGTAAAATCTGAAGATTTCAGAGTATTTATATTGTTAAAAACTATGTTTGCATAATGACAATCGAAACACAGTAATAAGCATTACCACTGATTACTTTGATTACGATTAATATGGTGTTTTTTCGGCTCATTGCCCTACCTCAGTTCGGAAGTTGGTAACGATTAAATCGTTGAGGATCCATCAAACAGATACTAGACTTATCAGCATCAACGTGGTAAGATATGATGTATTTTCACTGATACTTGCTTCGTAAGAATCTGCTCTAAACCACACCACAATCGAGACAAGTTACCGACCATTGTAAATTTTTGTTAGAGGATCAACTTCACAACATCACTTAGATATTCGAAAAACATATTAAATACATAATAACCTACTCACCGTCAAACGAATTTATTTTTCATTGCGGATTCCTTGTGCGGGCGCAGTAAATCTCACCAATTCTATCGCCACAATTATCGACTAGTTACCAATGAGTTAGTGTGTCAATTTCTTTTTAGCTGTTACTTTTTTTTCATCTGGAAAACTCACATTCTCAAAAACCCAACTGAATATTTTCAATATTTTTCCTCGGACACTCGATAAACAGAAAATTTGGATATTTTGAAATAAATTATTACCCTATCACACACTCTTCCAAGACGAACCATTTCTTCAAGATGATTACTTTCTTCTAGTTAAGTGACGATTCGAGAAAACGAAACTTCCTAGGTTGTAACCTTTGGGGTCGTCTAGGATGCGACGCTTTTGCATATTAGATGATTACTTTTTTCGTTTCGCCGCTAAAGTTTCACGTTCATTCAAAATCAACTTTTAACAAGACGGATGCTAGATAGTAGGATTTTTGCTTTCAGTTACTTTAGCCCTGCCCCTACGACTTATCATAGTTTACGGCAATTAAAGTAGATCAGACTCATATCATTTTTAATTCATGTTTGCCATTTTTATTACACGGGCAAATTTTAAAACTTCTATCTTTTGAAGTGAATGTTCCTCGATATTTACATCTTCATCGTTAGTACACTGAAGGCGTTGATCTCAGTTTTCCTAAAATTAAAGTTTTTCCGACTTCGTGTGCTAGCAGTTGTAACAATTTGTAAAACGTTCCGTCTATGCTGGTTGTAAATTTGACACTGTGCCACAAGATTTTATGATGTGTGCAAATACTTTGATAACCACATCTACCACCGTGTTTGTTTCACTTTATTTTAAGAGGAACAGCATAAGCTATTACGCCACACTAATACAGAAGAATTTTTGTTCAAAGATGTTCACCAAAGTTTTGTTGTCATTTTTCAAGGTCGGTATTCTTAAATATTTCGTCTTCGTCAACCACTTGAACCAGTTATTCACACTTGCAGCCAGTTCCACTTTTTGTTAATAGTCTCAAACAATGCTTTCTGAGTAAGACTAATGCATGTCTATAAAAGATGCTGAAGGTATACCATTACCTTATTTTCTAAATATCACTTATTTTTTAATAGAAATGAATAGGGAAAGAGCAGTTTTACATTCGGCAAGCGCAACACCATTTAAGCTATAAAGCTTTATTGATAGCTCAAAGATTTCGCCTTTTGACTCACCTATGCACCTCATTATGTCTTATAAAAATCGACAAGCAATACACGAAGTTAACTTGCCGGACATTTTCTCTGAAGTAACTTAGGCTAAAATTCATTCATATAGTTGTTAGGCGTTGTCACCGCGTTGCTGATAAGTAGGTCTACGTATCTTTTAGTTAAGATAAGACCCACTCTGACGGGGGCTATTTATCCGCATGGGACAAGCTCTCGACTGACGTCTGAATCAACAAATCTGTCAAACCTGTTCTCAACAAGAAAAGCGGTGTATGAAACAAGTATATGGTGTACGATTTTTATGATTTTCAACTAAAATATTTGATTGTCGATAATAAACTACCTTGAAAAAATTTCATTCTTGCTTTACTTACTTTCTAGCTATGCAAGCAAAGCTTACCACTGACATTATATTATTTTTATGGATAACATTTAGAACGAGCTTTATATGCCTTCTGTTTATTTTACAACCTACTCACATAAACGAACAGAATGTCATAGTTTTAGTTCTATCATTATACTGGTTCGGTTTTTTGATAATATCCAAGGGAACCTTGTTGATAATCTGCTAAACTAATAAGTCACCCACAGAGTAACTTTTTCGTTCAAAATTAGAAATGCATTTTCATTGCTAGAATGGTTTTCTCATAGACAACAGATGAATGGTTATTTGAATCAAATAGCTATCTATTTTATGATTTATTCCCAGCGTTCTAAGTGGCTAACGGAAACGACAATAATGACTTCGGAGAGAAACGAGCAGGCAGATGAAATCGGTGCAACAGGGACATATATTTGATACCTCCCTTCGGATAAGCTTTCTGTGATAACTTCATATATGTTGATATTTGACTTGGAGATTTTGAGCAGCAACCCGACCGTTGGTTGTTATTTGAAACTTTCTTGTAAGCGGACGGAAACTTCACTACGGTTTCCTTCAGACTTTTTGTATTTTTTATTTCTCCGAAAATTGTTAACGTTAATTTTATGAGCAACCGGAGTATGTGTTGATTTTCAAATTGTGTTTGAATCGTAACTATGTGAGCGACGCAGTCACCCTAAAGAATGTGTGCAATGAAATCTCGCCCAGTTAACGTATCGCATAGATGCAGTTGAACAACATCATAGTGAATCGTCTTTCCTGGAGTAATTTGCCTTCTACAACCCAAAAAGACTTTCGAGGTCTGTGATTTATTCAGTGTAATATTATGTTAATAACAGAAGATGTCTTACATTGAACTACCGTCTTTCACAGTTTTACAGGCTTTCTACCAATACACGTATTTTTTCTCGTTCATAACTACTGGGTTTGGCTAGTATCTGGTAAATATCAATGGGATGTTCCCAGGTAAGACATGTTGATTTCATTGATCAGAGACGGAATTACTAGCAAATAGGTGGTTCAAGATGCCCATCAGTGTGCAATGATTTACCGAATATCATGAATCCTGACTTTATCCAAATTTGGTTGTTGCGTCCAAAAATGAGTTTTTCGAATCAAGTGCACAACAACTCGAAAGCTGACACTATCTGTCATCTGAACAAAACAGTCAGAAGACGAAAACTGATAGATGTTAGCATTTTCTATTGGATCGTCAGTATACAAATGACCAATAACATGAAAAACTTATTTTGACGTACTTGGGGTATATGAACAAAGCAACAAACAGCAATAACACAAACGTTCACTCGTATGATCTACATCATACTCTGCGACTTTGGCCCACGGCAGCCTAAGGTTTACAAATAATCTGCCAGTGTTCGTCTTCTAACTGTTTCGTTCAAATAACTGAAGAGATACAACGGCTTTGAACACAACTGTCCTTGCTTGGATTTCTCCGAATATTTGAAGTTTAAGAAGGTGTCATTCAGGACGACTATTCTTTTAAGGTGTATTTAGGAAATATTTAAGATTCTTACCCAGGGAATAAACTGGTTGGACGTAACGTCGATTTTGTCTAAAACCTACGATGAATACAAGGACTTAGATGAATTGTCGTTTTAAATTGGGCTTTCATAAGATCTGTCCGCTTGGTTTTTACGCGAACAGCATGTCTTGACAGAAATTGAATTTAGTTTAGGGAAGCGGTCGCACAGAAGCCGGGCAATGATTAGGTGAGAGCTGAAATAAATCCTTTCTTCAGAACCCCTCAGCAATTTGCAGAACAATTAAAAGCCAAGCGTTTCACAACATTCAAAAACAACGAGTTTTCATTTTGTTACTGATGAGTGGTTTGTCACACATAAGGGTTTGGATAAGACCTGATCACAAAACATCTGTGCTGTGGCTGGATTCAAACCAGTGACAGAAGCAGCGTGCTCATACGCAGCAGTTGTAGATGTCGTAAAGTCTAGCCGGAAATCAGGTGCGCAGTACAGCGCTCCAGTACTAGTATTTGTCTAGGCTACGTGAGTTGGCACGCGGAGTAGGACTTTCGGTATAAAATGTTCACACTTCAGGAAGTGAAACATATTCTTAAGTAGGACTGTTAAGGAAAATTTTTGTCTAACAAGTCACAATTTTATTTGAACAGACAGCAACCTAAAAGTTTTATGGTACAAAGAAATGTGAGGAAGTGGATGCTGGCATTGTGTGAATTTATTTTAAACAGTGCAGTGTTTATGGTTATGTGGAAATGGTTGTCTTCGTGATGGAGCTCTGAGCAGTAAATGCTTGTATTTTTCTATTCTTCATTACTTAACCTGCAGAACAGAATTCGGGGCATTATCAAATAATAGTAGAAATGTTCTGACACAGGTCTATTCAGTAAGTCAGTTTGGTTGACTGTATGGTCTGCTACCCTCATCATATGATATTGCCGATTAATGCAAAACCATACTTGCTGATTCATACCTCATAGTGTTATCGGGACCATTGTAACGACAATACTGCCTAGTGCATCCTCACTATGGTTTCGTTAAGTACTTACCGGAATTAAAAAGTAGGGTCTTTTTTTATACAAATAAGCAATGATTCCTAGATAATTTTACTTGCGTCAGTGAATTGTGGAGTGTATAAGCAGATAAAGACGAACGACAAGAGAACGGTCAACGAACCGGAAAACCACTATGCAGGAAGCCGCAAACATTTTTTGTTGAATAAGATCTTACATGACACATTATCATCTCACGCGGGAAAAACTTTAGACCGGATTTTTGATTAAGTGTGTGTGAACAATTTCATGATGCAACTAATCGACCCTGTCAGATCTCGTATTGGTAGAAGTTTTTCTGGCAGTCCGTGAAAGAGGAATAATAGACGACATTTTTATCAGTTTTTAAAAACTGTACGTTGATGATATGTTGACTCAAACTGTTTTGGACCTATGAAAGTTTCCTATACGTACATCACCACTTCAAGCCTTAGCTTTTCAACTAGCTCGGATGTATCGGTGAAAGACAAGTTGTCAGTTTAGATATTTTTGTAGCATTATATCCAACTTAGAATCTACGGCTCATACTATGCCGTGAAGCAACTTAATATAAACAAAATCAATTTCTGTTAATTTTCAAACCGATTTTTCATAAACCTGTTTCTGCCGGCAATCAGTTGAGCCCCTGTCACATTCATTCGTATCAAAGGCTTTCTCATGCGGGAGATAAGCCGCATTTAGATACATTACCGACACAAAATTGCACTGCTGTTCATAACAAACAGAGGGCAATCAAATATTTATTGCACTCAGCCTCAAAAAGAAAATCCCTTCGCCGTCTGCCTTTTAAATTAGATGACTCAGTCACTTCTGCAAGGTAGGAAAGGCAGTCCTTCCTGGGGCAGGCCAGTTTATCTAATAACTGATACATGTTACCTTTAACCCGACGAGGAAATTTCATGACCACAGATTGTAATGAAAAAAGTCATTTCATGTATCTGACTAGATCGTTTATAATTGCGGTAACTCAGGCACGTAGAATAAATATTATTCCCTGTGAATCCTTGATTCAGCACTCTGTAGTGTGACTGATCATGTCAGTGGTACAATCGGCCGGACAAATAAAACGTACAGAATTAAAACCCCGACAGCTTCCGTTGTTCACCACGTCTAGTTAACAGGTCAACATGCTGACCCAGGCAAATCATCTTCCGTGTTATTATGCGAAATAACCTTTATTTTGTCTTCCTTATATACGAATGTGTTGGTAACAACACACACCAATTATCTACCATCTTCTGATCTAAATCGTTTGCTGAAGGTTCTCCGGTTAGGTTGAATCGTTGCGAAACCTATAACTCTTTTGGTTTCTAACTCGTTTTGACTTAACCAAAGAACCACGTTCGCGCACACGCTTTGTCGTTTACATAAGCCATCCACTTGTTTATAGTTTGACCACAATCTTCTTCTAGATTATCATCGTTTTCTCTCATAGGCTAGCCCAAATTGTTTGGGGGGTTTGCTTCCCACGCGCGGCTAAAATGTTGAAGCCAGATGTTAACAATGCGCGATATTTACCTTCTTGGTGTTTTAGTAACATGGACCGACTATTCAAAGTAGAATTACCACTCTTAATAATGAGTAAGCGGCTAATGTATAATTCAGTATGGTTGTCAATTTGGTATATTCAACTTACCGTGCTTCTTGTTCCGCCCATTGGTCTATAAAATGTTATCTGTATTTACCGTTCACGCATGTTCAAAGTTGCTTCAGAGACAATTAGCCATTTACGTTGAACTTGATGAACTAGTTCACACATAAATGTGTATACAGTCACAAACGTATGCGAACATGCTAAATCGTTAGATTTGTTCATTTTGATTACAAGTGATTCTACAAAACGTCCAAATGCTGATTCTCAATTAATAAGGCCAGAGGTCTATTGATTAGGTTTTCTCCTTTTCGCATTGGTCTGTACGATTGAAATGTTACGTAACAATTTAGATTAACCAATCGGGTCGTTCACTTGTATTGGCTGAGTGAAGTTTGCATTTATTTTGTTGGTCTTACCTAGCCCAACGAGACATGTTTTCTAACTGCTTTTACGAAATAGACAAATGGGAATTATCTGTAAGCTTAATGAGGGAAAAAATGTTATAGATTAAGGAAGGATCTAAGGAGACACTGTGCAATAGTTTTTTTTAAACCTGAACATTTGCTTGCCATTCCCATGTAAAAGTAACGTGCAGAAAAGCAAATGAACCTCAAAAACTAAACCTAAGTACTTTCCTCTCTGAGACAGACATAGCGTAAATTATTATACTTTCGAGAAATTTGACCGCGAAGACACTTCGCTAAATCAGATAATGTGTAATAAAACTAATCTTTATGTTGTCGTTTATCCAGAGGTTGACAAACTAGTCAGCGTGCGCTCTAACACAGTGTATCCCAGAGAATACTACTTAAAATACATTACTCTATCAACCTTTATTCAGTTAATCAAACCATATTGTAACAAGCTGACTTTTGCTGTTGTAGATCCACCAAATTACATTCACAATGCTGGTCTCAAAATGATCTTTTGTTTCATTCATTCACTACACTCATCTGGGTGCATTCACTGGGCTATCCTTGTGGTAACACTTCATGTGCTACATGTAACTGGTACACTGATAATATTAGTGCGCATTTCAACTGCGTGAAACTATATGTGGTCACCAACTTTTCCTAAATGTTGGATAATTGAAAAGTAGTAAAAGCTGTCGATGTACTATAAACGATTACTTCCAAAGCTGAACTACATAAACTAGTGTAGTTTCCATACAACATTACTGTTTGACTCACACCTGAATTCGCTTAAGTGCTCGACAGTACGGTGAGGTTAAATCGTATTAATGAAGTGAAACAGAAATTGGACGTTGACTGTAGAATCCAACAGAATACTTAAGCTGGGGGTCTACCTGGTACACATGAAATTCCAAACTTTGGTCAGTAATTGTGGGTCAGCATACACAGGGTACTTCGTAATGTTTTCGTGATTTAAAGATATTTTTAACATGCATTATCTGGATTCACTTTACGCGGAAAGATGAAAATGTCAAAAATCCATCTGTCTGTTTGATCACTTACATTCTTCTACTAAGTCGATGGAGATTGTTGTTGATTTTTCATATGGACAACTTGTGTAGTCCAGCAGGTCAGGCAAATAGTTCATTTTAATTCGCATGAAATGTATACACAACAACACAATTTAGAGATTATATTTTGTTAAATCCCAAATTTGAACAGACAAATCATGCATTTCACTGAAATCCTAAACAACACGCTTCCCGTGAGAAGATTATCGAAGCCTGACTAACGCAACTTTCTATAAGTTTACACCGACTTATAAATGTAGACTTAAGATATTAATTTCATTTAAACCTTTCCACCGATATAACAGTAAGGTCAATACCGAGGTGCATCAAAATTTGTAGTCTTATGTTACGTTTTTAAATGTAAGCAGTGATGATATACATGGTATGCATGACAATGAAATTATTCGTTTAGTAGATAGAACTAAATAAAGGACTAAAAACCTGCAGTATCATCTTCGATGTGTGTTGATCAGATTTGATTTAGAAGCAGACTGGAATCCATCAGAAACAACGCAGTTGCTGATTAAAAACAAAGCGGAATAAAACGAGAAGTCTATTATCTATCCCTCTACTTTTTAGGCTAAAAACTGCTTACAACCACCCTGAAAGCACACCATTAGGATAGATTAATACCATGTTTATAATGTTACACCATAAGTTATATTATCTGGGATGCACATATTTCGATGTGGAAGTGATAATGATTATTGAAATTCGCATAGAAGCTTTGGATGAGTTCGATGTTTACAAAATCGACTACTATACAACATTTGGACCTTTTTTCCTACTCGCTGCAGTACAAACCGTGGAAAACTTGGAGCTCACGCGCTGACAAATTTAACCAAGCCTAATTTGACATCCTGTGGTGTTAAGTAATTGAACCGTTCCTGGTGTGTCTTGCTAGTTGCGACCTACACCGTCTTCGAAGCCGGGTGCGTTAGTGTTGTTTGTTGTGATTCGCCTTTTGCGAATTACAAATGGTTTTAGTTTTAAGTGTAACAATGTTTCAGCTGAATTGTCACATTTATGAACAATTTTTCTGAGACAGCTCCCAGTGCCAGTGTCACATTAGTCAGATAGTACACTCATTTGAACCAAAAAAGAAAATGCATCAGGCATACACACACAAAGTGATCATTATTTTGTCGACTTCGATGAGTGAGATACGACCTTGATGGTTGTCTACTAGACTTGCTTGAGTAATGGAATTTTCAGCTGTCTACGTTCTGATAACCTAAAAGCAGTGTGTAATCGGTCGATATGTACTCGGACAACTTTTCCTATAAGTTAGAAAGATGAAGTTGGACGTACAATAGCAATAGGCCTTATAAAGTAAACCCGAATAGTAAAACTTGTGTGTGAATATACTAACTGACATGATTTACCGAAGTGCATTCTGAAACTAAATGCACGTAGCAACCCAAGTTGCTGAGTTCTAAACAAATTGACTTCTCTCCGCGGATGTGTAAATTTATTGATTAACTATCCTATAGACCTTTATCTGTATATCATAGCTCTATCTTTCGATGTATCGAAAAGACTGAACGTCAGTCACTTTACCTTAATTAATTGTTACTATAAGACAGCTCTGCTTTCGACTATCTCTCTAAGTCTAGTGAATGAATAAGGCAGTTGTAGGCATAGATTTGTGATTACGTTTTCACTTGGCGACAACTTACTACACAAACCAGTGTTGTGAGACATTATTTTGTTTGAAAAGCAGCAAAAACTGCAAGCCCCGTAACTGGCTGTCTATAGTCGTGTAGATGTACTCCAAAATGGAAGTGTAAATGAGCATTGGAATAACAGTGAACTCCAACTTCCAGTTATTATACAAGCCGTTTTCAGTACACCTCATACCTGATCCCAGATAGGACCAAACTAAAATGGCATCACTGATTGTGAAGCAGAGTGTGTAATTATGGTACTGTACATAAATACAAAAAGTTATTCTGGTACCTACGCTGGAAACCACTGTGAGGAAATTCCGAAGGCCAGGTATACAAAAGAAGATTGTTACTCTCGATTTTTGATAAATAAAAAAGTTGTCAAACTTTCGAGTGTGTTAAAAACGATTAAGATTATTGCTTACTACACTTCCTTTTGCTCAGTTCGGGGGCATAAGCTAGTCTCTATGGATGGAGCCAGTGTGATCTATATTGTCGCTCATTTGCCTGAGACCATAATGGTTTTAATCCCATATGATGAATGCATTAGTCTATCTTTAGCTTAGTGATTTAACTGATGCATATCTGGATCACGTACAAGTAACCAAGAACATCAGCTCAGAACATCTCAGATGTCGATTTGAAGCTGTCCGAACGTTTAGGCCAAAACAACACAAAAACTGATTGAGAATAGCAAAATGCCATTCACATCTGAATCCTGCCAACCTCTATCAGTGGGGTAGTTAAGAAGGCCAGCAAGCTTCGTTAGGCAGTTTTCAAACTTGCAATAAATTCGTGTTTTTTCAAGTTTTCTTCGCAGAGTTTCTTTAGCTGAGAACACGTCAAAATCAAGATTTAACATGATACCACAAATCTATTCGTTATCACTAGTGAACGATATCCTCCTGGCACAACTCGTTTTATTTGTATTGCAAAATGCTCCTGATAGATTCACATTCATGTTATATGCATCAAATAATTGTGGCTTTTCTGATGATGCGGAAAAATTCCTGTTCATTCACCTGTCCGTTTCCAGTCTTGTCTGCTTCGTCAATCATTTCCTTTCAAGGAAAAAAACAAACAAATGTAAAGATGATAGGTTATTTATAACTGTAATATTTTTGCAGTGGTCAACCAACGTAAGCGCAACAAAAAACTATATTTGATACTTTGAGAGGCGGTATTCTAAAAGATGGTGTGAAATTTATTCGTTTAACTCGTGCAACTTGAAAACTTTACCTCAATGGTGTGATTTCTTGTATCCAACGAAACGACGGTTCGATTTCTACATCCGCTAACATTTTTATCAAATGGAAAACAAGCATTTCACTGAATTTTGGTCAAACAAACTTGATACTCTTTAAAATTCGACCGAAAAATTTAACGAACAAAAATGATAGGTTTCAGTTATAACGAAATAATGAACGCGGTTTGTTGGTACTTTATGGGCGAGAAGGTCGGGTCTGTGGCGTAGAGGAGAAACAGGACAAGATTGAATTTGCCAAAATATAAATTAACGTTGCGATCTAGAGATAGGTGTAAAAAAAGTTCTTAGCTATTTCAGTTGGATTATTCGTGCAATCTTTTAACATATTGTAAAATGATATGAAAAACTTAACTAAGAGAATTGATCATGGGAAATCCCACTACGACGTGATAGCTGTATCGCAGATTTGGCAAAATGTACAGTATCTTCCGTTAAACTCTTGTGTGACGGAGAAATACTGTAAACGCCAAGTGTTAACAAACAAATGTGAGATGTTGAAGAATCCATCAGATGCATGCGGTGATCCTAATTTGCTGCTAATCAAAGTAATTCCTGCCAAGTTAACAAAAAGAAGCCGGGGCAGATTTTTATTGTGCACATGAGACGACGGAGAACCACTGGAAGGCTTCATATACCGATTTGCTTCTGTAAGGGAATACGAAATATCAACACAGTCTGAGTTGGTAAGAGAGAAATTGCGGTGTTCGGACAGATTTACCGATCTGGATATACAGTATAGCAGGAAGGACAGACACAATATAATCGGGCATTTGATGCCTTATGTCATATTCAGTATATTCTATTGCGAAACTGTTGTGGTTATTTCGCGTTGATATTTAACACGTCTAAGATAAAAACAGGGGGATTTTACTTTGCGGAGCACGGAAGTCACTCGTGGGTGGTAATGAAGGTTGATCGCTAAACTGAACAACCTAACTGCGATTCGTTAACAAACAACATAGCAGATAGACAGCTGCTGAACCAACTGAAAATGACGTCCGTCTGATATTGTTTATACGCACACGATCTCAGTCTATCAAATTTACGCGAATAAACCACACTTCCCATCAAGCGATGATAGAAACTGGATGAACCGAAAACTCCAGAGCATCGAACGTTTTGTCTGAGCCCCAGAGGACGACATGTGGTATAAATAAAAGCAAATTAACTAAAATTGGAAATCCCATTCTAAGAAGAATTATACAAATAAGAATTTTATTGCTAGGGATACCTATCAAATCAAGTAAACTTCAGCTTCTCTCCTTGTGAGAATTTATGCACTGCAGTTTCTTGTATACTAGTCAATAAATGTGTGAAAGACATGCAGTAGTTACATTGTTCCATCCCTCTTTAACAGACAACTATCCCGAGCAAAATGAAGTTCTAAAGTGAGCCTTGTTTGTAGTTCCTTATTTTAGGTAAAATCTCTTTCAGTTATGGCATAGAAATTGGTTATGGGGCTTCGTTTCAAGATGTATCACTCGAGATACACCCAGCATTTATACAACAGTCAAACATCTCTGTAGTACATTGATCTGGCCAAGCCATTGTGGCCATACTTGACTTCAAGTAAGCATTAGTTTCACAAGAGAGCTGTATACACAAACAACTAATATTTTTTGCAGACAACAAATAACATTGGTTCCTGAATTATACATTAGGACCATATCTTAGCACGTTGATAATTCTGGTGTAATAGGTAAGCGTGGTCACCAACAGTAGTCATAAATGAAGAATACACACGTTTGTGACAACATTTCGAGTTGTCATTTTTCTTACAAAAGTGGACATTCTGGATATAATCCGAATCGATTCAACATCAATTCCCAATTATTAAGGAAAAACTGCGAGACTGCAATACTTTCTAATTAATGACACTCTTTATGCCAATTGGCATTTTGAGGAAACTCAAGAGTGAGGTTACCTGGGCATAATCGCCACTAGAGAGTAAACCAAGAGGAAAAATCTATCTCAACTGGTGAACATCAACGTTATTTGGGAAGACATGGAAAGCCCTTCCATAAACTCGATCAAAACAGCATGCTTTTTACTGAAAATCGCAATGAAATTCCAATGTATTGCGGACCTTCATTCCAGAGGTTGACTGCACTGCAATGTGCCTCGACCGGTATCGGAGACCATGTTCATTGTGATGAGCAAGAGTGTCCAGCAACAGTGTTTCGCGCCTAGTACGGTAACTTTTCATCACTCATATTTATTTGATTCAGCTTGTTGTATGCTTTCTTGGTTCGTCGACACGTATCTGTGGTGTACACTAAGATGCCTTATCACTGAAACAGAGTAATCATTGAACACGTATAGTGTTATGTTTAAAAAATGGCTTGTGTACACAACGAAAAAACTATACCTGTATTTTGTCACACGGTATATTGTGACAGGTTATGCGGTACTACATACATTATATTCTCAACCTTACGCAAGTGAACTGGTGTTGTCCTCACCATCATAGACAGCAATACATCAGTGGATCACACTGACGCTTAACTGTCACGCAGCCACGAAGAGGAAAAAACAAACCCCGCATAGGTAGAGGACAGAAAACAGAAGGGGACGTGAAGGGACTTAACCAACAAAAAAGCTGCGTCCATATTCAACCATACAAAATCAACATGCCTTCACCTGGTGTATAATAAGTGTATTTGTGTGGTCTTCGGGATAACAGTATACATTATGTGATTTTTAAACAAATCTGAAGTTCGTCACGTGTGAATGACAGATTATGGTAGAGGTTATTTTGCACACTCATATTCCACTGAATCTACTTCTCATTGGAACAAAGCAAATAGGTGTTTTCTTATCGAAATCTCAACAAGTGGTAGCTATTGTTATTAAAAGTGTTAAACTTTATATGCGAAATTTTCGATCTATAAGTGATAGCTGAAAATGGAAATTAGTTTACGCGGGCTTCGAATACACTAAATTTTCTTTGTTGTGCCTTTCTCATTCGGTTTGGAGAATTGCTACGCCCTTGAATAGGTCTTTGTTGCTTATTACTAAATCTTATAAATTAGAAAAGAACAACCTACCACTCTTTTCTTTGTATTTCAAGAGAAACACACATAAAACTGCGTGCGATTACTACCACATGGACGGTCAGAAATTAATAATGAAGGCTATTTGCAATCCAGGATGTAAATGATCTGTTTTTGCCATTTCACTATTTTACTTTCGAAGGCATGTCGACAAAAAAACGTGATGAATTGTGGAGGAGATAATTACGGTTAATTTTCTGAACTGAGACAAACATCCACTTCAGCACTTTGATAAGAAACGTTGGTATCGGTGTTGTGCAGTGTTTTGGTTTGGTCCTATTGCACTCAGTCTTGTTCGATGGTAAATCGCAAAGATAATAGTCAAAACATACGCATACGGTTGTTACACTTAGAGGCTGTTCTGTTCACGCGTATAATATATACACACGTTAACTGCGTAGCGCTGATTCAGTAACTTGGTGCTTTTAAATAATAATGCCGATCTTCCACAGTAATCACTTCTACAAACTGTGTCCAAGCTTTGTCCCAGTGAAAATGAATGTTGATTTAACAACCTGATCGTAAAGCAATTCAATGACTTGTTACAACAATGCTACTTGACACAACACATTTGAAAACTAGAGTAACACTGTGTGAAACCACATGATCGATAATTTTTTTAACTGAGGCCAAATAAAAAACGAACGAGGATAATTGTGAGTAATGCTCACCTTGCCTGACAGCTTTGCGAGAAGAGACAGTAACTGTCCAATTAACACCAGTTTGTTAACGAATTGTGTGATTTGTGTGGGTTCAGCTTATCGACAAGTCCAAATTTCGATATTTCAATCTTGCTCGAAGGAAATCAGTAGCTTAAAGGTAAACACATTTGCCCTATCAAAGCGAGGTCGCGTTCTCACCCTGTTCTTGACGAGTATATACACAATTGACAGGCACTGACAAGAACGAGATTCAGGTCTAATGAATTTGTAACACTTTTGCGTGATGTTCAATTTATGTCAAAACGTTCGTCGTGAGGCTCTGATCAGCAGAGATCA
Organism: Paragonimus heterotremus; assembly: GCA_013368495.1. NCBI lineage: Eukaryota > Metazoa > Platyhelminthes > Trematoda > Plagiorchiida > Troglotrematidae > Paragonimus > Paragonimus heterotremus. The sequence goes on from LUCH01001684.1 coordinate 18,225, forward strand.
CACGACATTATTGTATGTAGATTGTGTATCAATCACAACTGATCACAGCTGCCACGTTTTCAGGGACAAGTCAAACGACCCATTTAGAAAAGAAGCTCTAAAATCGAGCTTTGTACGCATTAGAGTCAGCGAGTAGTGCATATCCTTGCCACGGCCGGGACTAGAACTCCGGTAACGTTTTCATGAAGCGACCGTGTTGACCAACACGTCACGGGCCTCACAATAAGCACGACCAAGTTATTATAAATGAGCGCTTGACTACTCTGGTTTGTGAGTAATGATCAGGCTGCCCGATCAATTCGTTAAGACAGTTACTATGTGTTAACTCCAGTCGACACTCCTGCGACTAGGATAGCTTAGACAAATCGGAATCTCCCATATCATCAAACCCGCTAGGCGACATTCTAGATTACTGGTGAGTAACTGGGGGCTTGGTTAGTTCAACGTTGAACAACATTCACGTTTGATTAGAGCTTTTGCATTCTGATATATCTCCCAGTTAACCTCTTTCGGATAGAAGCACTACAAACGAGTTTGGTTCTTGTTTGAGCTCGTCAGTGATGCATCACTCTGCCAAGGGCTTTTACGAGGCAGTCATCGGGATATTTTAGAACTTAAATTACACTGACCACGATTGAACCATCGTATGCGAACTCCCCGTCCGATTCGTTTGTGAGTGGCGCTGAGATTTTTTGACCGACATCAGAAGAGAAACGGTAGCGAGAGATCTATTTTCTGCCATGGCAGGGATATGCACTACTGAAAATCTCTTACGAGAACAAAATTAAATTTTAATAGTTCTTTTCAAAAGGGACTTGTTAAACCGTCTATGAAACTGTGACGAATGTGTACCATTGTCAATAACTTTAATTTTTTATAAACCAAAATCTCCTACTGTTCATTAGTGATTATTTTATACTTTTGCTATGAACTTTGGTTACATTTGTTTGTTGGTGATCTAGTGTACGAACTCACTTGTAGGTAAAGCTGAAGCGAACATAAAGACTTGCTCCTTCCTTCAGTTTTTTCTTAGATACCATGTTAACTGTTGAGAAGAATGCAAAATTTCAGATACTCACTTCTACTACTGTCTGCAGTAAACTGTTATCCAACCTATTTCCGGCGAACCCTCCGGTGAAAGGATTTATCGATCAGCCTATGCTCAGATCCGGCTGAACCCAAACATACCACAGTGCCTCGCAATCCAGTTAACTAATAGATACTATGAGTTACCATACCAAGTCATTCTTAAATTTCTGTATCTGGGGTCATAGTCAACTAATAATACTACTGAGTAGAATTTTGTAAAACTGTTAAAACCACTGATAACTGCTTTCATTGTAAAGGTCACACATCCTTTTACGTGGCGATTATAACCTACTGTGGGTAAATGTTAACAGGAAAAACTACACGTCCGGCAAAATTCCAACGAGATGTTGGCCGGGACAGTGATAGCGTGCAAATGAGTGAACTTACATCCGGCTATGATTTTCCATTGTATATGATATCGTAATCAACATTTTTATGTTGAGTATAAAACTGGCAACGACTTTCACCATGACCATTATACGAAACTTGTTTTCTGCACAAACGGAAGTTCAAATGAGCGTCTTGGAGTCAGATTATTTTGGCCACCGTCGTTTAAACTCCATCTTGAGAGCTATGTTTAGTCTTATTTATTGTGTTGAACACAGGTGGTTAACTAATAAAGAGCTACGTTTCTTCTTGGACAGTGACAATCCATTCAACATGAGCGAAGAGTCCAGACTTCATGATCTGTACGATTTGAGAATTCATTCGTTAAACGCGTGGCCATTTTTGACTTCTGTTGTCAGGATGATCTCCTATAGTTCTAAAACACCATAAGACTCAACTGTTTTACTGACTACGTTCATAACATAATTTCTTTTTGTCTTCTACCTTCAGCTTAGACTGTGAGAAATTTCAGTCCAATTACATCGCCACAGTCTGGCACTTATCGTCTCAAAATAAACTAGTCTGTTAGTTATTTCTGTCAAAGTTAATCAACGTGAGGATCACTTACTCCGGTCGTAAATAATCCGCGTTTTTACTCTCTGTCAACTAAGTGTTCAAGTGCGATATTTTCTGAAAAATTAATGTTATCTTTCCAGTTAAATAATGGTCCCCTTGACATGCTGAAAATTTAAATTCTTATATCGATATCCGTTTTATATTGTTTAGGTTATCATCTTATCTTAAGAAAAAAATTGTTGAACAGCTCTGCAACTTTTGTCTATTCTTGGGAGAACTTACTTTTTTTACTTAATCGTCTCTCACCGGTTTAAAGAGCGCAACAAACTTTTAACGCTTTTATTTGACCAAGCCAACATTTTGGATTAGAATTTTCTAATGCTTTTGATGCAATCCAGTTGCTAATAATAGTACCCTTTTGTTTACAATCGGTCCAGTGTGTAAACATCATTCATTTGCGGCCTTAGCAAAAAGGCGTTCAGCATGAATTATGAGTGGATAGTACTTTCAGTGTACCCACTCACAACACTGGTATTTTAAATCGAAGAGTCTGACTCACATGGTTAGTATGTGCTCGTTAGCTTGATCGTTCTTTATCTACTGATGTCAATTAACATGTGCGGTTGGATACATATATCTGTGGTGGTATAACTCAAAACGGTTTATGTCTCCTGCCTTACAAATGAACTTTTTTCTACCACAGTATAACACCACGCTTGTACTTGCAAACCCTAAGATGCAGATACCTGTCTCTCTGTCTTCTAACATGTTCAGGACTAGTAAAGATCACCACATTCTTTTAGTTACAAACAGGTTTATATTCCTTGATAAACTTGTGTGCTATGTTTAAAATAGGATTAAACGAGAACATGTTTTCTAGTTTCGGTGTTGTGCTGAATATTACTTTGCATAATGAATCATGCAAATATCATCAACGGGGACTATTTTCTACGTTTGAACCTAAAGTTGGCGGAAGATGAAGAATGCAGTTAACTTGATTTTTATGTGGTGAACAGGTTCTACAATATAAAATCTCAATTCAAATTAGGCTCACTATGATCGAGTCAGTTTTCACAGAAAGAATGCAGTTTACCATCACATTCCGTTCAAAATTCCCTAACATATGCAGAACAACAACACGTAGATATATTGTGCCTGGAGTAAATCGCAACCAGATAAATATTTCTGTAAATGTTCAACGCTTTAGAGCAAATAAATCTTCCATTTGTAAGAAATGCCATTACAACACCTTTGGACGCTTTGTAGAAATAGAACGAACCACAACTCAGGGGTCATCATTTGTGGAAACTGCAAATAACTTACTTCGTTTTTACTTAAAGTAGCTAATAAAATTTTTGGGTTTCAGTTAAAAATGATTGCAGTGTTATTACGAACTTGTTTACCTTTGTGACCTAAACTTTGAGCAAACGAAGTTATGGCTTTGTCAATTGAATTACTCTTAAATTGTTCGCTTCCGTCTAATATGTGTTAATATGAAAAAACAAGAGTTCTGCAACTTTAACTGTTTTAGCTGTGCAAGTATATGTTGACTCTCAAAGAAATTCTGGAACGAAACTGTAATAAAGTGTTACAGACACGATTTCAGGTATTTTAGTTATTCTAAAGGGAGTTGTTGAACCGTACGAATCATTCAGCCGGATGAAAGAGTCCACCTACTTCGAATGAGCTTCAATATCTCAAATAAACTAATTTATCATGGTTCACCATATGTTATGCTTACTTAACCTACAGCGTTTAGTGATAACCAGTAGCACTTTCTATGGAAATGTGTTATTATCAGCTAAAATTGTAAAGTCAGAAAAGCTCCGTAATACGACTGGTGCATTCTTTTGGCAATCAAACCACACTGGTTACATTATCGTGAAGACAGTGGTCAACCATTACTACATAAATCTAATGTCTATAAAAGAATTTATGAAACAATAGGGTGAAAATCGTTTATGGGGACCAACTTGACTAGATACTTGACAAATAACAGCCTAAATGACACAAACACTAGGATTAATTATATGTTGTCTGGGAAAATCTTGAAATGAATGGAAGTGGACCTCGGGAAAGATAATGTAAAGGCCAGAACATCCTTTTTTATGTTACAGAATTCATCTGCGCATCAAGAGTGATAACTTATTAGATTCTTTTCTCATCCAAACACCAATACAATAGACAGTCTATCGACTGACCAATCCAGCGTCGATTCAAAATACAATATAAAGATTGGACAAAATTTTTCAATTTTATATCTTTCGTTATTTACAGGTTTTTTATTCAGCCGAGCAGAATAAATCACTGCTGTTATTCAAGGACAGATTCCAATTTCTTCATTGTTGGCGTACATGTGAAAGTCTGTGTTTTATCGCATGAATATGAACTTACTGCAACTAGTCTGGACTCTTCTCCATAGTATTTACGCGGTAGATTTGAAGTTGAGTACGATGTTTAAAACTAGCCAAAAATCTCTAGTAATTATTACTACATGATGCTACCATAACGTGTCCATCCACACTGAACGCTCACGATGCTGCCCCTAGTTTACTGCACCTGCAATATACCATTCTTTCGATTTTAGATAACTGCCTGAGTAGCACACTTCGAATTCCTATTAACGATTCACTCGTTTGCCTGGCTCACAAACTTTATTCGAATTTCCAACCATTTGCTCTTTCACGCAACGTGAGATTCTTCGACTAGGTATGACCTAACTATTCAATATACGCTCAATCACTTACGGTACCATATTGTTTGTTTCCAAACCTTAGCGCACTCTTAGCTCGGTGCCTGTTTGAGTCGCAGTTTACTTACACTTTGGAAGGGTCATCTCACCACATTAGTGTGAATGAGTCACGCGCTCCTCTACATGCCTATAAAATCTGCAGCATATGTATGTATTTTACGTAAAATTCTTGCTCACACAAATTGTGTTGAAAACTACAGATAGTCAAATCCACGTTTTACTCTTCGTTTGTTCCAAAAACTTGTCCTAAATTTTTTTGATTTTCATAAGTCAAACTTGTTTTTAGGCTGAACAACTTCGTGTTATTTCCGACTCTCAGATCTTGTTCAAAACACCTTTCTTATTCAAAAGCTGGTAGTGTGGTTGAATAAGCTACCAGCGGTTGTTGTCAGTATTTCATTCAAGATGAAACGCATAGCATTGCCTGACCGAAACATTTGATAAGCTAAGTAATAACTCCCCCCTCTCCTTCGTAAACGCCACTGCTATTATTGTAAAAATGTAACCTTAGGAAGACAACGACACCTGCTTTTTCTTTATCTATGTTCAATATCACAGAGGCCAGCAGGACATCGGCTGAAGGCCGAACTTACTGATTTCCACTGAACTCTCTGAAAACTACGAACCCGTAGCTTAGCATTCACCTATCGTTCACCGTATTACGCAGTCACTGTCGCGAAAGATATTTATCTTTTCCAATTTTACCCTACTTATACACACACGGAGGATCCATATGGGCCTATGCGGAAATCATACTAGCCAAAGGGGAACTTAACGCAGGAATATCCGTTTCACAGTATTACCAATAATCCCCTAATTGTTTTCCTCGCACACCCAGTACCATTTTGACCAGTTACTTTGGCATTCACCTCATCGCCCTGCTTGTTAAATGAAGCCAAATCAAAAGTGAACGGAGACAGCAACTGGCAAGTTTCATTTTTAAAAAAATTGATTAAACCTTGTTCATTTGTGCAACGTTTTCACTTTGGTACTTCTAGTAGAGCAGAAATTCATGAAGCTCGCAGCAAGCTTCTCTGATTGTCATTGGACCGAGTTCTGTCGAAGCGTAACGTTGTGTTATTCTCAATTGATTTGCCAGTAACATGCTATATACAATGCCCAAACTGTTTGATTTTATTCCTACTAAATTTGGCGTGGATACCTTACAGATGGCAACTAAGCTTTCTATACATACTACTACTGGCAAGCAACTGGACAAAAGTGGGATAACATTTTAATATTGATTCGTTACCGACACATCTTCACACAGAAACATCGCCTACTGCAACTAAAGAAATGGTTCAGCGTTCGTTTCAGATTATCAGTAGCAGATTGCTCAAAAATCAACAGAACTTTGAGGTGCAACTGAAAAATTATTTGTTCTTCACTTTTCAAAAATGCTTCTCATGATATTCACAAAACTTCAATATTTCAGGAATTAATACGGAACTCCTGAAAATGGGGTTATTTTATTGAAACTTTGGTTTCCGTTGAGTGAGAGTACCAGACAGTGTCGATATCCTCCTGTGAGGGCAAATGGTTGAACGAAAAGTCCATGTATTACATTGGTCTTCGTACTCAAGGATACTTGTCTGTGGTTTGGCTTCAGAGATATTTAGCTGGTCGACCGCGGGCCCGTCTTGTGAACTCTATGTTGTTGATGCGAAATTGAGGGTTTTGTCGTCTGTCTTTAGTTGGGTGTCCAAACACCCAAGATACCCAAGTAATCTCACTCCTCTAAACCCTATTGAGCTCTATAGCCACTATTAGCAATACGTGACCGAAACATATTCTCAGTTATATTTTCTCAGTTTGTGCAATCATCACCATAATCAGCAGTATAACAGCCATGAGCCAGGACAAAAGGTATTTTGGCTAGGGCCGACGTTCACCTCAACGAAAAAAGAAAACACTACCATGAAGTTTGGAAATTATTAAAACACTTAAGCACATTTTCATCTTCTTTTAAAGAGTGACATAAACATGTCCTAGATAAACCGAGTATGAGTGTCTTAGCTTGAGTGTCAAAACGCCGTTAGGAAGCTGTCTTGCTGATGACGCCTCACTTTCACTTACAGCTCGGTTGTTTGTTTACAAGATGTAGGCGCCTTGATGTTGTATATTTGAATATAGACGTAGCTATTTTAGTGACTAGGTCCCTTCCTCTCTCCCTTTTTTCTTCTCTCTTCCTATATAGGGTTTATTTCTTCTTCTTCGTGGCTGTGTGACAGTTAAGCATCAGTGTAAACCACTGATGTATTGCTGTCTATGATGATGGTGATAGTGGTATGACTAAGAACGAAGACACATCAAGTCAACGCCTTAAAGCATTGTCATTGTGGTAAACCTTATATGGTGCTAACTTACTGGTAATAGACGAAAGTCACTTATTTCACAGAGTGCCGGCACCAAGCCACTTAGACAGAGTGGTCATTCGTCACTTGCAATCAATCATTCCTGCTGCTGGTTGTAATGCCCGTCGAGAAAGTTCCTGGCGACGAACTTAAATCTAATTGGTAATAACCCTCAAAATAACTATCTCAGTTCACTTTAAACAGACTGTGTGGGTTGGAATTACCAGGCGTCTGGAGACGCTATTTAAAGGATGGTGATTTGTTTTTAATGCATATCAACTATAATAGAAGTTCACACACAGCTAATCACATCGGCGGCAAAGTTGCACTCAAAAGGTATGAGTATTCAAGTCTCCGGTACCCTTATCCAGTCAGTCCTGTTTGCCACAGCCAAGATTGAAGCATAGTCAAATTTTTAATGGGCGAAATCCATAGTCGCTAACACACATTCATTGATGCTAGTTTTAAGCTATTCCAGCGGTATTTTCAGCAGCGGTTCACCCACGCTTACAGCACTGTGTCAGAGTTAAGCTAAAATAACTTAAAAAGACATGGACTTACTTGAAAAGGTACAAAGTCTCGTCATACTCAAGTATGGGGCCAATGGTTTTACACTAACCAGGCTGTTAAATATCGGTGAGATTATTCTCGCATGAACGGAAGAAGTTAATTGGATTTTTATTCTTCCTCATAAAACCATACAACACTGACAAAAATTATCTAGTTTGTTGTGCTGTAGTATGACAGTATTGAGACTTCAGAGGCCACAAACTAACAGATGTGAAAATGGACTTTTAATGAGATCCAACCAAACTGGACGCAAATGACCAAAACATTTCCCTCAGTGAAAAGTCAAAATGATGTCAAGATCAAATAACTTATTTTAGACGCCACCTTTTGTAATTTTGCTACGGTGTTCAGTCGGGTGTCTCATGGCTCATTCTCAAACAGACCAGAAGCAAACAGCATGTAGGTGAGAGGTAACATTGAATAACCTTGTTCCTATGTGATCCGAAGTTCTGAGTTTAGACCAGTCCCGCCGTTTTTTCTTCCGACTCCAGCTCAGCTGTCTTACCTCAATGTTCGGTCCGCGGATCTCGTCATACGAGAAACTCTCTACCAATTCGTTGGTTTGTGTCAGTAACCTAAACGTTTGGAAATCCACGATTCCGACATCCTACAAGCTGGAATCATTGTTTTCAGGCAGTGGTCCTGGAAATGCTGTCTTCTTATTATAAACGGTAGCCGTGCAAGCAAGGTTTTTGGAGATTCCTGAAGTATGTTTACAAAATATACCGTACAAACTGATTGTTTACTAGAGTGAATTTCAAAGAGGATGAGTGAACCTGGTTGCCATTCAACCGGTCTTTTTGGGCTAATCAGAAAACGAAATCTGGACTGGGTTGCGTTTCACTCAGCAAAGTAAAACTGAAGTTTTCCATATGGACAAAAATAACTTCTAAAACTCTCACAGAGTTCACATTACAGTTTCCTCTCTGTAAGCTAACTCAGCTGTGTTCACCAGCTTCAGAAGGAACCTGGGCGTCTTCAAGTCTATTTAACGAACTGCTGTGTAGACATTTTTAAACCTTGGAAGTGTTTCGTAGGAATCAGCTGGTCGCCTTTATGCCAAAAAATGAAGTTTAGAAGCGGCATAATTCTTACGTATTTTTCTTGCCTTAAGGGTCTAGAAATAGTACTTTCTTATGTTGCAGGCCAAAAGGATTCGCGTCATCATAAGAAATTTTTGTACAAGTTGGAGCTTTGGCTTCTCACCAAGCATACTTTTTCTCCCACAAGACAGAGGTCGACTAGATTACTTTATCACCACCTTTTACAAATGCCCTATCTAGATCGAAGTTTAACACACTATTGAACTGATGTTCTTCTGACCGGGAAAACCACTACAGTGAAGAACGTCTTTTTACTCTGTTCCAGAAACCCTATTATTCCTATGATAATATCCTACTTCAAGAGAGTAACGCTAAGCTATTATTTTCACGATTGCAATTCAGGAGAACTTACTGCTGCCTGCCCTCGAATGGAAACAGAACAGACGTAAGGAACATGCAAACTCAGCCCAGCAGTCACCCGAAAATCACTGAATCACTAAGAGATTGGCCGTTTCTAATGAACTTTTTCATCAACAATTTGGTTATCTCAGGAAATCAATCAACTTCAAATATTGTGATGGCGTCAAGCGGAAGTGTATTCAGACGAGCACTTGACAAGCACTAAAGTAATCTTGCAACTTACTTCGCAAATACTGCGGACCGACACGCGTTAAAACATGAAAGGCTATCGAATACAGAAAACTCTTATTTCATACTGAACCGATGGCTTTACAGAATATTTTGAAAGTTGCTAATTACTTTGGTTTCTTGGATTTGTTCGTTGTTATACACACTTCATGCCACCCCCATTTTCAGCACTACTCATCACAACTTTTCAAAACAACTAATGCATGTCTTTCTGTCGAATTATTGTAAGCTGTACGGCCAGGCAGAGATTTTACGTAAGACGCATTCGCTTGGACACCTTTCGGTTGATTTGGCTTCGTAAGGTTCACTGAATAACCTTTCTGAACTTCCGTTTGAGTCCTTCATGTACGGATCAAAATCAATGCTAATGAGCCAAGGCGACCGGCAGGACAATTGTACAAACGTTTATCAGAGAGATATTTGGCTTCTGCCCCTGCGGATTTTGTTTACCTTGATGTTAGTATACTTCTCAGCTGCTTATATTTACTTAGTCGCCAACCTAAGTCTAAGGGTTTTGCTTTGTCTTCAGGTACTCACCCCAACAACGTTACTGTTACTGATTGTGTTCCGTGAACAATTTTAAGTGTGTTTAGTCCAAATTCCGAAATTTGCACTGAGACTTGTCGGCACCTCACCCTTCGACCTCTTTTCACTCGCGGTTTTACTTCTAATCACTTATACGTTCACTATCAACAATTTCATCACGGCCATCAACATATACAGCAATACGTCAGTGGTTCTCAGTGATGCTTAACTAACAGACAACCGGAAAGAAAACTAAACACTACATATGAAGAAACAGGAACAGACCTAATTGCTAAGAACGACTCTATCTATATTTGAACATTCAGCCTCAAGGTACATGCACCTTGAAAACAAACAACCGAGCTGCAAGTAACAGTAGGGCGTCCCCAGCAAGAAAGTTTTCCTACGGCCTTCACTGGTCCGCGTTTAGCAAGTATAATCGCTCCACAGATAACGCGCTTAAACAGTGACAACACTGACGCCACCGAGTTTGGTTAGTGATCATCTTGTTTGATTCATCTAGCTTCTGACTGTCAGAGTCGTGAGGTTAGTAGCTTGAAAGAGGGACCCGGTCTACCACTTCATGAACGATTTCATTTCTCTACGCCAGTTCATCATCTATCCACCTCGCACCTTGCACCAGTCGGCTGCGGCATGGAGAAAGAGTGCTGGATAAGGAAAATGACTAACTGATATTCTTATACATGATCCAACCATCTAAGTTTGCGCAAATGTAAGGAGTAAACAAAAGAATTCGTTTGAACGTTACTACAAAACACCCGCCTCCTAACCTTTGCGTTATTTACTCGCTAGTTGTATCCGATACGAGCGACCAAAAGCAAACATTGATGGTCGGATATCTGAAGACGGTCCAGGCCTTCTACCTTGAGAGGAAAAGGTTCACTGTCGTAGAACAACACAGCCCTTACTGTCGCCTTGTATACACAACTTCTAAGTTTCACATAGATATCTCTCTGTCAACAAGAATGCCTCAGACTGACGAACACCGCCTCAGCCTTAAATATATGCGCTACTATTAAATCACGCAAACTTTTACCGTTACCGATGGAGCTTCCCAGGACTTTATTATCAACAGACGTTTTAGCTGCAACGCATCAATTTACGTTGATGGACAACCGCTAGCCGCTCCCTGCTAGCACTAACTGGGGAATTATTTATGAGTAATTTAGGGTTGTTTCGGGAAATATGAGGAATGATTTTCTGAGCCAATAACTTGATTGTTGTGGAAAATGCATATACTGTTCTCGGCGGCAACATAATCCTTATCAATCTAATACTTGAAACATGTGACACGAAGGAATAGCAGTGAAATTAAGGAAGTGATTATTGTACGTATTAACCGGTTGTTGTTTAGACGAACTCTAACCGCTTCGATCAGTCACGCGCGCTGTGTTAAAATTGTTTGCCTTGCACACTGACTGAGGTTTACCGCAATTGTGAATATGTTTGATCACCACGACGATAACGCTGGGGTGAAAGACATCAAAACTTTAGTGGTTTTATGAAATGTTTGCTAGTCGGTCTACCGTTTATCGAATTGTTCAACGTTCACCTGCCGAATTCCATTGTAATGTACAAGAGTCCTTGGCGAATGTGGAGGCTGGCCGACGTTCTCTAATCACCGGGGTGTCTAAACGTGAACATACATCACAGCCGCTCGCATAAGGCAAAATTAATTCATATAATCATTGAACGATCGATTTTAGATGTACGAGAAAACTCATCAAGAAATTGTCTGCAAGATCGAGATGCTGGTGCGTTGTTGACCGCCTTCTAGACTGGGTGATTTTAAGCAAAATCCCTAGACTGCAGGTGACACAGCTTCTACATATCTTGAAGGAAAGAATACCAGAGTTGCCCAATGATACCAGAACTCTGTTGTCTACGCCGATAAGTTCGCCTATACGTGCCGTTCATCTGGGCGAAAACGCTCATTTGGAATTGGTTAGAGGCATTGTGAATGGTGTTTCAAGCTGCTAGCTACAGCATGTGACGTCTATTGGAATCCAGTTGAATGTCGCTGGTTTGGCACCAACGAATGCGGGGAAGACGACAGAATGGCCCGTGCTGTGTCGCCTGAATGAGCTGCTCATGACGAATCCGTTGGTAGTCGGAGTGTATGGAGGTAGAAGCAAACCAGAAGACGTAAACGTATCTTCCAGACGTATTACAAGAATTGTCACACCTGCTTAATAATAGTAAATGTATCAACAATGTCCTCGTGACTGTCTGTTTGAAAGCGGTAATCTGTGGTACACCTGTTCGCTCCTACGTTGAACAGGTACGTGGACACGGTGCATACTACGGCTGTGATAAGTGCGACTAACGACGAGAAAACTGCGAACGGAATGTCACGTTCACGCCGCAAACTGGTTTTCTTCGAACCGACGCATCGTTTCGCGTCGCACGCCCTAGATCCCTGTCGCCGTTGATGTCCCTACCGGTCGTTTGCGAGGGAATTGATTCTCTCGCAAACGTCGAGGACTGACAGATTTTAAGACCTGGAAGGGTAGAGAGTGCAGGCAATTTCTACTATATGTAGAACCGTTGACCTTGCGGAATATTTCGGACGATGAAAAGTATAGCAAATTTCAAGATTTGTCGGTGCCTATATACGTTTTATACCACCCCACTTTTGGTGTTACTCATCATGAGTTTGCAAGGCAGTTAATCAACGTATTTTTGTCTAATTATCGCAACTTACCATACAGTTGTATGGTCAAGCAGAGAAGGTTTAAAATGTGCATTCGTTGGAACACCTTGAGGATGGTGTAGCCAACAAACAGAGCGTATAAAGTTTTAGTGATAACGCTTAATGTGATAAAACTAGTTACGGTAAGCACATAAAAGCTGGATTGGAACACACCTGAAGTTCTTCGTCCGTTATATCTTCGCCTAGAAGTTCAGCTGCTTTCTGAAGACTCGCAAATGTTATGCAACCGGAGTCCTCGCAGTCAAAAATTCTGAAAGCCTTCATAAGATCATCCTTTGTATCTTTCTCCGTCATTTTCTTCGTCATTATATCTAGAAAGCTACTGTAGTCGAGAAAGCCTGAGTATATGAACATTTTAAGAATGTCATCCACCTTTGTTATCCTTATCATACATCGCCATCAACCTTCGAAGTTCAGATGCCGTTGGTTCAAACCCGATAGCCCTCAATGCAACTTTCACCTCTCGTATACGAACTAATCCGTTGCCTTCTACATCCAGTAGATTAAATGCTTTTAAAAGATCCCCTTTTTGTCCGTTAGTTAACTCCAACTTTATTTCACTAATGGCAGAATTTTTCTTTTTTTGAGATGCGGTAGACTTCTTATTGGTCTGATCAAAAGTGATGAGAAAATTAACGGTTTTACCGCCATGACCAAGATGTTGATTTTCAAACCGCCGCGTAATTACTGCTGTCATGGTAACAGATATTCAAGGTCAGTAGTGACTTTAGCGGTTGATACACGGGTTCGAGGCAGAGGCCCAAAGGTGCCGGATCCAGTCGGTTTTTCTTGTTCAATGTCAAGCGGGCGTCTGTTGATCTGAAAAGCATTCATGGAAAACAGGGTGTAGCACCGCTCTTGGGAATTACAGTAAATATCACAAAACATGTTAAGGTTACTCGCATGAAAGGTTTTTTAGAAAATGCGAGTCAAGCAATGATTTGAAGCGATCGCTAGAAGCGCTACTGACGACCTCAGCAGGAAGAGTGTTCCAGAAGTTAACGACCCTATAGGAAAAGAACTGCTGCCTGAGAAAGGCCGGGGACGAAGCTTGAACAGCATCCTTTTGTCCTCGCCGACCGTCATCATTCGCTACACTGAAGAACGGATCAACAAGGCCCACTCTAAAGAGGAAATGTGTGAAAATAAAATCACCGCGGTAAATTTGGCGATTCACCGATTTGTACACCGGGTTCGAAAGTGGAAGCCTCGAACCAGTCAGTCTGTATAGTTCGATGCTCACCAGGCTTTCATTGGTCTGTTGTGGTGTTCTTGAAAATTACAGCAAGTATCAAGGATTGATCAGGTTACTGATCTATCCATGTCTTAACTGGGTGAGAAACTCACAGTGCTTTGAAACGGTGTTTAGAACAGCGGCTGACATCATTTAATGGAAGGTCGCTCCAGCGACTGATAATCCAACAAGAAAAAAATCCGTTGACCAGACGCCGCCCACAGGGTGAACGCCGTTGGTGGACAGCTAAAGTATATAAAATACATGGGAGGAAAAAAGGTTGGCTAACTTTCAAAGAACAAACTGGTCATAAGGGAGTTTCACTGTACCTTCGTGAAATGGTCAGCATTGTCGAATTGCCTATCAGTGCCCGAGTCGCCTACGACTAGCTCTAGCTCGAAGTGCCAAAGTCAATCCAAAGCGATACTACGCGTATGTTCAACCCAAACCGGCAATGGGCAGAGAAACAGGTAACCTCTGTCCCTCTGGTGGCAACCTACCAGTTAGTGGTCATAAGAGTGCGGAACGTCTAGCGTTGCACTTCGCAGGTGTCCACCGAAAAGATAATCCGCCAAAACGTACCCTAGATTTACCTTCTGTACTGATCGAAGAAATGACTCACGGAGTCATCAGACCCAGTGCCATAGAGAAAATACTCCAGCAGTTCATTGTTCTTGAAGCCCCGGAACCAGGTAGTATTTACCCGGCTATCGTCCGCCAGCTAGCCAGTGTATTATTCATTCCAGTAAGTAACTTGTTTAATCAATCTATCAAAGAGGGCCGAATGGTCCAGGATTGGTGAGGGGAAAAATGTCGCACCCCTGCACAGGCGTGGAAACAACGAGGCATTTGTTAGCTATCAACCAGTGAGTCTCAGTTACATTCTACTGAAAGTGTGCCATAAAAAGCGAAACGGTCGAACATCTGACCCGGAACAAGTTGTTAGATGCGAATTAACCTTGGTTTGTGAAGAAGAGATCTTATCCATCCAACCTGTCATGTTTTCTAGATGAAGCTTCGCAACATTCGAATCGAGACGAACCCGTGGAAGTATGTTATCTGGATTTCAGTGGGGCGCCTGACACGGCTACTCACCGATGCCCATTGTTGAAACTGAAGCGTTTCTGACAGCCTCAGCTATTATTCGATGGATAGTGGATTTCCTCTGTTACAAGATGTTCAAAGTTACCGTCGGTAGATCCAGTTCAAAAGTGTCCCCTGCACTCAGCGCAGCACCACATTGGTCAGTTCCAAGACTTCCACTCTTTATGGTTTACGTAAATGATCTGACCACATCCCTGTCATCTCCGCAATAAATGTTTATTGATTATTTGAAAATTGTTGGAAAGCCAAGTCTGGGTGCTATCCGATCCAACTTCGTAAAATTATCTGATTAGCCAGCAAAATGGGATCTACCCCCTTGACCACAAAAATGCCTGCATCTGATTAAAGACAGCAACAGATCCACTCGAATACAACTTCCTGCCTCAAGTACCCCGAACACGCTAATGCAAGACACTGAAGCTAGAGACCTTGAGGTTGTTATCCATGGGGGCTTTGAAGCCACGACGGAGTGAGCCTTGGTAGCGAAGTAAGCAAGGCGCTCACCTTCTCAACTCGTGAGAATCATGTCATCTGTATAGTCATAAGTGCTGTTTTGTTGTACAAACCATTTATTAGGCCTCATTTGAGGTACTGCATTCAGGCCCGGAGTCCAAGCCTACTGAATAATAAACAATGCTTTGAAAGCGTGCAGAAGTAGCTACTGGGTTGATATGCGGCACGAAGCCCTTAGATTGTACGAATAGGCTGTTAACTCATCTGCTTCTCCTTTGAACGAAGAAGGCCTCATGGAAACTTGATAGAGGTTTCCAAGATCCTAGCAGGTTTTACTGGTGTTTCAGCCGATAATGGTGCCTCAACTGAGAGGGCGCTATATGAATATTGATAAACTGAGAGTAAATGAAAGGTTCTGCGCCTCAATCTTTCCCCACAAAGTGGTGAACGCGTGAAGCAAGTTCCTATCGTACACTGTAGAGGCTTCAGCGTTCAAAGTAGCCAAGTATATTCTAGACCGTGTCTGGAACCACGTGTTTCCTGATCTTATGTTGAATTTGAGCGTGGCAACTAAGTATACATGTCGTGCGTAGGCAACTACCTTGCATGCGACCCCACCTAGAAGTATGCAGATGTTTGCATGTAGCTACGCGTGTGAAATTTTACATGTGTATGTTACTTGTCTGCTCAGTTTTTTAAAGTATGAAACATTGTTCTAATCTTTCGTACCGTTTGGTCGTACACAAGATCTGTTGAGCAGAGCTCTAAAAGAGAGGTTACAACTCAGGTATCATTCGTACGGATACTCGGGAGGTAGATTGACGAGATTATCGCTCCGGCTTAGCAGTACTGCAGTTTTAGTTCCACTACACTACCGTCATCAATGAGAAACCTTGATTTTTCATTCTCGCTTCTCGCTTCTTAACAGCTCATCACGGCTCCTAGATACGACCGATTGGCAGATGCAGATCGTAAGCTCCGATAGCACCGACAAAATAAGTCACTAACCCTGCTGGCTAACCATCTTTTGTATACAGTCGTCTGTTTTAAACCAAAGACCGCAGTGAACAGACTACAAAAAGCCAACTTGGTATGGAATACAAGGATCCTACCGTCAAAACCATTTGACTTTTTTTCAACAGAAAAAAAATAAAACGATGGGCACATGCCCCCATTCCGAAGACTACAAATTTGGTCCCACCAGATGATGTAGTAAGAGATGATTCCTGTAGAATCCTACTCCCTTCCTTTCATTGCTCAGTGATTCACGTTGGAGTATCTCAGTAGCTGTGTGCTAATGTGTCACCGTTGAGTTATCAAAGGTTCCAAGTGGATTGAGCTATCCCTAGCTGAGTCCCTCGTTCTTAATTCGCCCATTCTCATTTGCAACGATAGTTAGCTATCATGCACCTGTGCGGTCTGCAACCCCTTTTATCAGTGTGCAGGTAGAACGATGTCGCCTCTCTCAGTACCATACGACTGGAGTGTCTCAAAAGCATCGCATTTACATACAAATGTAACACATGCCGCTGAGGGACCACAGGGTTGTGTCAAGTTGCTTATGCACATATGCGTGGTTATCTCAATACGGTTGTTCCCATTTCATTAATGAGCTTGCATGCAAACCGCCTCTCCTTCCCTCTTTCTTGTTCTGTTTTCCCTACATACAAGTCTAACGCTGTGTTTGTGGGCTACGCATATCAGACAGTTAGAACCTGAAGCGGGATGTTCACAGCCAGAGCGCGAGAAGCTTTTGTCTATCAGCTCAGGAAACTGGGCTACCGGGCCACTAGCCACCACGTCTTGTGAACTGAACTAAACTGAATTGAACTAAACAAGGTTCAAAGTTGGGGGTTGCAAAGCTTTTTGTGACCTCACCGACCACCCAGGTAGTACGGTTGTCTTTTGGAGGTGTTTTGACCATCTTACGGATGTTATTTGAGTGTCTCGATTGAACACCTGAAAGACACAAAAGACGGTCAAACGAAAAAACTCCCATATGATTTCTTTCATTACGGTCGCTCACCGGCTTTGACCCTGAATGCCGCCAACAACAAACACGACTAATTTGCCAGCTTGATTTTCAGGATATCAGGATAGCCTATTGCGGTGGTGTCATTATTTGTCCGAATTGTTAAAAGATAATAAGGAAATTAAAATAGTGTTCAGACATAATTGAGTCCGCACAATTTACAAATGTCCAGTCTAAAACTGTTCGTTCCTTTGATTAACTTAGATAAACAAATGAGGGGAAGCAAGTCGTATGACGTTTTCCGGAGTGACATTTCGCACATTCTGTTCACAAGTGGACAAGCTACTTATTTTAAACGAGCCAAAATTTCACGCAGTGAAAGTCATGGCTTAGGGAATCAAACAGACGGACACAAAAGTGGGGAATTAAAACCGTGGGAATTCCAACCACCAGATAGCCGCATCGTCAGCACAAACTGTTTTTGAACACACGAGGAGGACAGTGGTGCTTGACAGCCAAAACCTCAGCGAACCGGAGTATGCATAGCCGGTCGCTTGGTAAAATCACCAAGAACGCATAAAGAACTTCGACTGTGTGTCCTTTTTGTATTACTTGCCTTAAAACCGATTATGCTGGGTCCAGTCCGTCGGCACCTACAGAGCCGCCTGGCGTCTTCAACGGGGTTTCCAGCCATTTAGGAACATGCTCTTCAATACAAACAGCTGTTCTTTGGTTTTTCCTCCCTATGTAGTTCATATTGCAGCCACAAGTATATTTGTATAAACAGTGATATGTGACAGACGTAGACTGTGTTTTCGTAACCAGAGCGATCGGCAGATTTCTCGTTCGCTTCACTATGCATAGTTTGCAGCGCTGTTAGTGTTGGATACAGCGGCCGTTAGATGCTTCTTGGCCGTTGTTGACCAGCTACCACCTAGAAGCGGTATACTCAATTACACCGCCTTCTTCTATACCGTCGTCACTTCAACTGTTGGTATGACGGCTTTGCTGTACTTTCTAATACATCCCAGAGGGTACCCGTTGAACTGCATTGTGTCTGTCAGTAAGCCTAACTCTGGTTGTAGGCACTCTGTGCAAATCCTCCATGCTACTTGGAGAAGTGTCCTGACTAGACTTCTCTTATGCTGTATCGGACAGCAGCCCTCAATATATATATATATAATATACTCTCTTTTTCACGTATGCTTCATGTCGATGGATATTCCCATCGTGCCACCTGGTCTTCCAGTGGCCAGAACGTCCATGTACGAAAAACAGTCATTCCCCCATTTCCCCCTCGTCAGTTTTAAGTTCAAGTGAGCTCGGTTCAACTTAGAAACTAGCATGTTTGAGTCAAGTTTAAAAGGTGGCCAAGCTATCAATTTACGTAGCATCTGTACAAAATCCGTATTGATAGGTTTTCGCTTAATGGAGATTCTGCTTACGCCGCAAATAAGTCCTCTAGAAGTGGACCCAGCGGACCGCCGACTGCCACCCCGTCTACTTGCAGAAAACAGTATGTCTGGAAGTTGGACCCCAAATTATGTGTACGTGAGTGTAATACTGATTTCATTTCGACCACCGAGACGGGAAACGGATCACTGCCATTGACAATAAATTCGCAAATGCTATCAACTGTCTCGTGGAAAGGAATGTTAGTAAACGGCGAAGTCATAACAAATGACCACACAAGTTTGCCTCGGACATTCAAATCATCACGCACATTCGAAAAGCTCCAAACTGTCCTTCAGACTGTACGTACTGAACCGTCTTCTGATTGGTTCAAACAAATCAGCTAGCCAACGGACTAATTCAGATCGCGGCGCATTATAAGTGGATATAATTTGCCGAAGTGGTACTTGGGGGTTTTGGGTTCTGGACAATCCGTACATATGCGGCTTGCCCGTGCTACATTGATTAACAGAGATTAACCCATTTATCCCCAACATTTCTAGCTAATGGCAGGTTTTCGCTTCCATTTTTTGGACTTTGTCAAGACTATCATCCGGAAGGACATTCTGAGTGTCGGTACTCCGCTTTGTCCGTCAGTACAACTCCTGAACCTTTGCGCGGACATAACACCACTGAGTTTTCGTTTCACCTTATTCCACTCAACCTTTGGAAGTGTGCCGGTGGTAGCAGGTTGTAACGTTTTTCTTTGTAATTCTGATGTTGGTTGGCAACATGTACTGGTTTTGCTGTCAGCCAACGTTTATCTTCCTCAATGAAGTAGGTTGTAGTGATTTCAAACGGGGCGTGTAACCCATGTTCATCAATCCTCTTCGACTTAGTTACATGTCCATGTGTGCTCAGAATGTACGAACTGTTACTCTGGAGAAGATATCATGGATTGCATCTTTTCACTATTTTATTCAAGACAATTCGACTGTCTGTGACATCTTCCATCTGTTTTCTTTCTCTTGCTACTTTGTCCTTGGACTTATGTATCCACCATTGCATTTTTTCTTCGGCAGCCGCCTGAGACGCCCCAACTTACTGTTGGTTCATGGCGGTTTTCATTACGTATGAGAGTCATTTGTTCAACAAACAGCTTACCAGCGGTTGCAGACGCAAACAAGGTCGATGTCAAGGAGGAACAATTATTCACTCCCTGTCAATTAACTTTTGCGGCTAGGTCATCTCTCGCGGTTGACCTAATCAAATTGCCAGTGCAGTCGCTGACAGACTTTCCGCCCAACTTAGACAGACAGCTAACCTAATGAAGATAAAGATATAGGAAACGTATTTATCAAGAGCAGATACGTTTCGCTATCCCCTAGCTCTACGGTTGCAAACTGAATATTCTCAACTGTGTGCATAGGGGAACGGGTGGGAAGACTGGGAAACTTGGAGCTGTTTTCAACAACATGCTGATAATGTAAAGGGTTCAGCTACGGGCGGACAGCATGCACTTCCTCCCGTATGCAAACATTTTTGATGATCACATTGTCCAGCGTGTTGGCAATTCGCGAAAGTTGACCTGTAAAAGTCGGTATAACGGCCGAAACAAACCACGGTCGAGCAAATTTGATGATTACCTTCCATTCTAACTGGACTATTCGGGACGAAACACTTGGAAACCCCGGAACTTCCCCTGTGAGACACTGATATGTTCCAAGTACATGCGAAGATGATCGGGTTGTCATGGAAAACATCTACTCTTTTACTGGTCACCTCTACTGTATTCAACCACAGGGACCTGGATGAGCTAGAAAGCGGGTCTTTAGGAGCTTACTATATCACAGGGGTAAATTCTTTCCAAAGTAACTACCCAGTGGCATCGAAACTGATCAGGCTGGGGATGTTTCTCGCAAACGAGAGGGTTAAACGGCTTCCGGAAAGCAATTCTTCGAACATCGTCCAACAGTGGTGGAGGTGGAAGGAAATCAATGTCCTTTGAATAATCCTGTTCGCTGGAATGTTATCAACTTCATCCATGAAGCCTGGCCTTAAGGCAGGCACTCTACTGTGCGGGAAGCACAGGTTTCACTCTTTCACTGACGATTCGTGAGGGCAGTGACGTCCGTCGATGGGATGTTGGATAGCCGCTCCGGAATGCCTTCACATCTGCACGCCATCCCAAAACGGATCATTATATATGGTTTGAAATTATGTTCAGCGTTGAATCTATGCACTTTCACCTTGTATAGTTTGTCTTTAAGTGGGACAAACACTTCCTCCTGAAACAGCCTTTTATTTTGCTTACTGCTCACTCCAGGCCACAAAGTATAACTCGGCTTGGTTACCCATGATTCGCGAGCGATGTTGGCTGCGCTGTTGTTGAAGTGTACAATGTAAAGCGTCGGAAGTGTTGACGGTGATTAAACGCGATCAGAAGGAATACCAACTAGCGAGAAATGTTTCGTTTTATAATGACCTACGAGTGAGTACAATGGGGTTAAATGTGTGGATCATTCAAACGTAGTGGTCATCCGTTTCACTGAATCAACTCATGATCCGCCCGCATTTTGTCCGCATACAGGTAGTAACAAACGCGGATGTTTAAGGTGGATGATGACTAGCAGGTTATGAAGAAGTCACGGCAGCCTCCAAACTTATGAATGCGAATCCTCCTTCCTTTGATTGCTGTTATAAGAACTGGCATGTTTCCCATTAAACCAGCATTGTTTGGCCTTCTGTTGGTGTACGTAGAATTTCGTAGCGCAAGGTGGAAGCCCTTCTTTATTGCAACTCACACGTTTGATGATTCAATGTCACCCACTATAACTGTATTCACGTAAATGTCTGACCGATACATCCTCCCGCAGTGTGACGGAAAACATGTAACATTGGCAAATTTGGCGAATTGACGAAACTGCGTAGTTTGCCCGTGTGCGACTCAAAGGGGAATGTTGAATACCAGTCAAGCGTACCATACAAACGCACGTCTGCACACAGGTGTCCCACACAACCCAACTTAAACTTAAGCTGCGATTTACCTTGGAGACCGGCAACCTGTGATAACGTTCCCCACAGTGGCGGTTGCACAAAATTTATGTGGTGTTTGTACCACTTCGCACTGTACAATATGTAGATACAGAAGGAGAAATTCATAAAGTTCTCATAAGCCCCCTCATCAGGTCCATCAATGCAATCAGCCTGAATTACGGCGGAATTTACCGGAAATCTTCTGCTCTCCATTGTTCATAGCCCAAGAATGTGCAAATTTTCCGAGGAAAACCAGCTGACAGTTGCCAGTGGATAAAGCTAGTTCGATTGTTTAGTCTGTTAATTACGTTGGAGCCAGAATGAGCACATAGTTATAATGGTCCCGATCTCCGAAGTGCAATGATTCTCAAACCATGTGCATGTCATCTAAGAGGGAACATGCATTCACTTCTATGGTTGGCTATTCAACGAGCGAACCACCTATGTGGTTTCCGGACTGCCTTCGGCACCTGAAATCTGCACCATTTCTATAAGTGTACTGCATGTTCAGGTACACTTTCTTTCAACTACCTACCGCAAGCAGTACACTTCTGACAGGCATAATATCTAGTGTTGTTCTTAGCTAACCTGAAAGATGCCCTAGCGGGCGCATCGCAAATACTACAATCTAACGCGGCTTCTATATGGGGATTATGAGCAGACATTATGACCCCATCGTTAAAACCATCTGCGGATCAGCAACGACACCGGCAAGGTACTCTCGCTTACTTCCAGGTTTCTTTTCTTCGCAAAATGTGCCGGTGAAAAACACCGGTGTTTTTGTCACATTCAGTTGCACTGAGATAGGCCACAGCTGTGGACAGGAACTCTTGAGCAAAGTCACTCCATCAGTATGCAGCTGTGCATGAACACACTTTAACCGTTCACCCCGTAGTCCTCGGAACGCCTATTCGCTGCATTCCTTCAAAACAAAATGAACAAAGGTACGTCCCACAATGGCCTCACTTCTGCATACGCGTGGTGTTCCCAGGAGTGTTTGTGCATCCGTCGGCAATTCGGGCAGCAATTCCTTGAACCCAAGAAGCAGTATGCTGGTCGCTGTCAGCGATACTGTGGCCTTAATGGCCAATTCCGAAGCAGTCATCGTGGCCGTCTTTCTAACTGTGCTGACAGTTGTTAATAACCTACCTGGTTAATAACCTAGGTGTACAAACATGCTTCACCATCAGATTCTCGTCATTTCATTTATTGTCCCGCAAAACACGCTTCTCATAGGTTACGGTGCAGCTTCTGAATATGTATGGCATAATTAAAGTGGTCAGCGAATCATTTTAGGAGACTTCGACCATATTCTGCGCTCACATCAGCAGCGTGTTCAGCCGAAGTGAAGGAATCATATTCCGAAATATAAACTCACCCGAGCCACCCGTTGAAATATCGTTCACTGATAGATTGCTCTTACTGATAACAGTTGTTTTCTGTCTGGAAGTGTGCCAGCAACATTTCTGATGTGATGGATATTCAAATGAGAGAAACCATGGAGCTTCTTTGTACAAAGCTCAATTATCTCCCACACCAAGTCAAGATAAAAGTAGCGGTTCGGATGGAAATGTGGATGTCACATTTTATTGCATGCTGAAGCGATTGAGCAAAGCCTATCTAGCAAGCAAACACTCACTTAGTAACGACAATGAAAAATATTCAGTTCGTCAGTGACAAAACAAGAGACAGTGGTTTCGCTATGGTAGTAATGGAGAAATAGATCCGTGACTAGCGTAAGACACTCAAAAGACGGTCGACCATCTTGGCGTACTGCTGGGATGTTATATGCTACACGAGTCTCATGCAGAGAAGAGTGTGAGGATTAAATCAACGTGCAGCCTTCGAAACTCAACTGGCTTCAGGTGAAAATTTCAAGACCGGATCCACAGGAGAAATACTATCGGATCGTCCCTTAATGCGAGCTCAATCGTTTGATCACAGAACCGAGAAGAAGAATATGTGCGGCAACAACGTTTATTGGAAGGAAGGGACGAGTCAGAATCAAGCAACAAAGGTTCTAAATATGTAGGGCGAAGCAAGTGCCACACATGGCCGAGAGTAAACGCGAGAAAACAGTTCAGATAGCGAACAGGCGTCCGGTCGTGCAGCTGTAATCTGGTTAATTGAGTGAGATTGACTTTGAAGCTGAAGATCACTCACAACTGACTGCAGATGTAGCATTCCTGATTTGTAGAATGTTGCTGTGACATGGCCACGTTAATGTCACTTAAAAAATACCCGAAAAAAACATGTTAGTGCGCGTAAAAGTCACGTCAACCGGCGATAATGGGATAGTTTTACGAACGAGTATTGTTGATGCATATGTCGCTAATATACGAAGCAAAACCTACTCCGCTCGCGTGTAGTGGAGAGGGAATCGTAGAACTGACGTCAGATGTGCCCGAAACATGTCCCGGAAGTGACGGCGGGGCTGAAAATGCCGGCAGGATACTGAGTATACATTTTTCGATAAAAGCGGCTTTAACTCGATCGAGTGTGAATATCCCGCTTTTACTACCAAACTCGACGGTGAAATACCTTCGCCTAGTTTTAGCGCACGCGGAGGGTCTATATGTGGCAGCCACAGGGGCTTGCGTGAGCCATCTACGCATAGGAAAACGCGAGAGTAGGGAGAAATTTTATATCGCAGGTGCAAGAACGACGTCTCCTCTCGTAGTTATACCAAACGCAGCCGTCGCATATGGCTTGCCAAACGTGCTGCACACTTTCGGTAGACGGTGGGCTTGATTGGTGAGGGAGATTTATTCGTGCGGCAAACAAGGTGCCGTCGTAGACGAGTGAAACTGATGTGGTTTCCGAGTACGTCAGACACCGCGCGGAGAAAATACAATTTCGCTACAGGCCTAGTCACACGTTCTGATATATTGCACGGGATTGTTCTCTCACAGAAGATCAAAGAAACATGCTGTGATTTGAGGGTAGCCACGTTGAGGAAGTCGCTCTATCTCGGAGTTGCCAAGTTAGGCAGAAACCACAACGACTAATTCTACAGAACTATGCATATAATCGCTTACGTGATGAGGGCGTGACAGTGCGTCCGCGTATATCTTTCGTAGAATGAGAGAAACATCCTAAATACATGATCTTCCTGGGGAAATATTGGTCGAATTAAGAGTACAATAAGTGCACCGATAGCTTGTGATCACTGTAGAACGTGAATTGTTGGCTTTCAACAGCACGCTGAAAATGGCCTATCGCAACTTAGGTGGCAGGCATTTCTCTGCCGGACGCACTGTAGCGAGATCCCCAGGTTGCGGCAATTGAAAGCAGTAGGCTGGGGGTTTCCACTTATTTTCTACGAGCTGCTGCAACATGACCCCGACAACTGTATTATAGGCGTCAGTTGCAATCGATATCTGTGCGCTAGGGCCAAAATGGGGAAGCAGGACCACTTTGCTGATAGCCTCTTCAAGCCCTTTAAAGGCCGTGCACATAGGGTCATTGAAGGAGAGTTTACGACTGCCTGTATGAAAAGATGCGCGCAAAACGCGGAATGAATCAACAACAGTGGTCCATCATGCCAAAAAAATATTCAAAGCCGCTCGATGATTAAAAAACTTAGGTTGAACCCGGATGGCCCGAACTTTGTCGGGCCGGGTAGCAATTCTATCAGCTGAAATCCGGTGACCTAGAAACGCGGCGGTAAACTCACCGTTCTCGCGTATTGCCGACTTGATCGCAAATCCATATTTAGCCAGCCGTTCAAACAGGTTGCACGGATGTGAAGAGTGATCTTCCTTGAAAGAACTAGCAACTAGCATGTCATTCATGTGGAGACAAACGAGGACTAAACAGCAAATGACTCCGAAGCGTCTCAGCGGCACTGGCCACTGCAGGTAGCATTCTTATGACATCGAAAAGTCTAGATGGAGTAAATACACGATCATGGGTGCGTCTTCGGCCATCACCGGAATTCGTTGATAAGCGCTGAGTAAATCAACTTTGCTAAAGATAGTTTTCCCGCGAGGCAGGTCGTAAGACCCTGAATTTTCTCACCGGGATACTTATCAAAGCCTGGTATTTCAGTGAAGCTGCGGCCGTCACCACAAGGAAGTTAGGTACCCGAACTTGGGAAACAAAATTCAGAAGTGAAACCCAAGGCTGTCATGAGGCTGAAGAGTAGTGAGTCCGGGCATGTATTTGAACTCCTTCAGCGAGTTTAAATTTCATATAGGTCACCCTGCGGGGCCCGGCAGACACCGATAGTTCTGATATGATAAGCGACGTTGGAAGTGACAGCGGACGCAGTGTTTAACGTCTGGACTAATTGTATGAGCTGTCAGAAATGTTTCGCAAAGAATATTAGAGCAGCCGGCACTGTGTAAACCGGGTTGATGACTGCCGCGTTCACTTGATTCCCCTTATCAGTTGTATGTGAGTATTTGTCAGATTCCGACGTCGCGTGTAGACTAAAAGGTCAATGTACAAGAAGAAGTGGATGACCATAATGGCGAGCGAAACGGCAACGACAAAAAACTCCAAGAGGACTTTTCACTAATGGCATAAATCTAGTGTCAACTGACGCTGACGGAAAGTCTCTGGAGTGGTGTCATTGATGGCCTGCAGGTTCGGAGCACCCGATGGAGTTACCTCAAAACGAGCCGGCAGGACTACGCTGGCCTGTGTTTTCACGACTATCGGGAATGCAGTCGCCGTGGAAAGATCACTAACGCACATAAATCGGATGGATGTGAGTGGGCTGGGGAAGACGCCTCCATTACGCGTGGGCGGCCTGCTGCCCCTGCAATCATGAGAGGAGAAACATATTGCATGTCACGTGGTGTTAGGACCGTACCGATCATGTGCCAGTAGTAACCTATGGGGAGCTCTGAATTAAGTCTTCCCCTCTTTATTTGCCTTTATAAATTTGGTGCCGTTGTCAACATATATGGCATCCGAGGCACTTCGCGTATTCACAAATCTGATAATCGTTCTCAGGAATGAATCAGCCGGCGATCAGCGGGACACCTCCGTATGGATAGCACGAGTCTGAAAGCAAATAAGCATACAGCTTTAAGCTTCTATCTATGCTTACCTTGAACAGAACAAAGTAGTCCACCCAAGTACGCCGGCACTTTTGCCCACCAGCTGTCGCTTCAGTTATTTACAGCGAAGCAATTAACTGCTCACACGATTGAAAAATTATTTGCATCCGTAGCATTTGTTAACCACGTGCCTGACAACCGCCATCCCCTTCAACGAACAAAATTTCGTCTGAATGGATGCAAGCACAGGTGTGGCACCCACATGACCCCCCAACTCGTGGCATTCTTCGACCATAAGTTCTGTGACTGCCGCGCGATGGTAAAATGACAGATTTCGTATCGGTATCGTTATCGCTACCACTTGCTTCTCCTCTGAATCACAATGGTACCAGTCACAACTGAGACGGACAGCTTGGACGTCTTCTGTCAGTAGTTATCTGTGAGATATTTCAGGCTATTTGCAAAACGCTTTTTCCGAACCAGCATGGTTAACTCACCGGTTACTCGCTCCAGTTCGACCACATTTCATGGCCCCCATTACATCGGATCTCTTCGGTCTCTGGATTTTAGTGAGTACATGAACTCAACGAAATGAGAGCCACGCCACTGCCTTCACTAATTGTAACCAGATGGAGTATCATGGCACCAGACATTCCGAAACGGGATTACGTTTATGCAAAGACTTAACAACCAAGGCAGGCCCAATTTCGTGGTCCCAATCTATTAGTGCAGTAGAAAATAATTACTTCGGCTAGTTGCTTTCTAGTAGCTCTAGAAACCCCGGTCCCTGAAGTCAATGGTCCATTTCATGTGAAGATTAGTGTTAAGCTCCCACCGATGCCGCATTGGCCGGGCACACGTCAGAAAGCACGTCCCAACTATGATATAGTGGTATGCTGACGCATTAGCCTCATTCAGTTTCCAACAAATTTCGCAAGCCTCGACGGTGTTTTACGAGTATTTTGCAGTACCATCATTGAGTCCGTCTACAGAGTTGCGCAGTTGATACGTATTCTCAGTTCGTCCACAAGAAGCCTCATCGGTCCTGCAGCGAAGACGGCCGTTGTGAGTCTAAGTCGTGAGACGGCAACTATTTTACGTGCCGCTAACCTTGATTTGCCTAAAATGAAACAACACTTTAACAAACCGCTCGACGATGGGAGCCTAACACAGCCAACTACTTCGTATCTCAGCTCAGACGCGTCAAAAATAAGTAAAGATTTTACTTCCGTGACGGTAGTTGTGTTCAGGGAAACACAACGAGCACCCTAACTGATCTAACAGATGGCGTAGTTGCACACCAATTCTCTCAGATGTGACGATCGGTATCTTCTACTAAAGTACCCGGACCTCGACCACAAGGATCTTGCAGCAGCCTACGGACTGGAAGTAGATTCAGAGCAACTGCTTCCAAGAGGTCGAATGAGAAAGTAACGCATTTCAATATATCCTTACTGGCACAAGGCATGTTCCTAAGGTGCGCCTAAGCTGGAGGTAATAAGCTATCGTTTTCCATGTCACACCCAAGGCTCCATGATAGTCAGAACCCTTCGAACCTCGGTTAGCCGTTTTGTACGGTTCATCCTCCAATGGTATATGTTCGACAACCTCGGCGTCACTAAGTGCCCACTTTGTGAGACGAAACCCAATCTTCTGTAGCAGAGTGCGGAGTTCGTCCACAACATACACAGCTTCTCCAGTCGTTTTGACCAATAACAAGCAGTCGTCCACATAGAGGCTCTCTTATGTAGCTGACCTTGTTCGTGATAAGCAGCCGCCGGGAGAGGCGCAAAGCTTGCAGAAAACGGTGAAGAAGTAGCGCCAGAATGGGTGGACATTCAACTCACACATATCTCAGGAGATCAGCCCGAAGAAAACTGAGCTCCACCACAGAAAGCCCAGTGCCTGTTTGTCGATTCAAGAAACTCGAGCCCGGAAAACGTTCTTTCAGTATCTGCCGTGATGACTCCAGCAAACCTATGAAAACGGGAAAACACTCCAATAAGATTATTGGTCAAATCAGGCCCTTGCAACAGAACGTGGTTAAGAGATACTTCTTGATACGCCGAAGAGCTGTGAAACACTATCCCCACTTTATCCGGAATATTCGGGTCAAGTAGTGGGTGATGTGGACGACATCACTGACTGACCTAATTAGTGGTTCGGGGAAAGACCTATTTCCTATGGCCTTTTCCAGTATGACCGGATGTAACGGCTGCGCATTTCAGTTTTGATGTGGTGTTTTTAAATAACCTTCACTTTGGTAAGTTGAACGTCGTTCACACGTCGCACGATTGTCAGATAGTTGGTTCAACCCTGTCCGCAGTAATAATCCTACTTCGTGGTGACCGTATGAAAAAATATATAAGCCGCCGCTTTAACTATGGCGTTGTTAAGTCCATTGACAAAGCCGTCTTTTCTTAGATACCCTGCTCAACGAAATCCAACTCAAACATTCTTTGAACCATATCTCCGAAAAACACCAATCGAACCCCCAAATGGTTTACGCACTTGCGTACTCCAGGTGTAACACAAATTGCACCCCTGAGGCTCCAGCCGAAAACTGTTCTAACAACGTACTTTCTGGTCCCTATTCCATGTTATATTGCCCAATAAGCCTCGGAAACATCGTACCGAATGAGAGCTTTTGTTTAATGCAACGTCAGAGCCAATTCCTGCTAGGTGAGCCAATTGTTGCGGTTCCATCGGAGATGGCTTGTTGATCTGCGCAACCGGTGATGTGTTTAAAGTATAAGCTGACTCTACAAGGGCGGTGCTGGCCCTGTCCAGAGATCAAAGTTCAGGGGCCACTCGGTGACAGAACATCACATGTACCATGCGGGATACGAACCGGAGATTGACAGAGGTTGCTCGGCAAATCGAACCTACGAGCCACCCTTTCATCTATTAAGGAGGTGTTCGAGCCATCGTCCACAAATGCGCACGCCCCTATGGGCCATGTTTGGCTCACTGAGGGAACAGATGCAGATCCCAAGAGAACACCGTTTTGAACGGCAGAAGTTGCGCTACATTGTACAGCCTCTTCAGTTGTTTCGGATGCATGTGTTGACATGCCATCATGCGTCACAGTGTGGTGAATATGGACACCTAACATAGAATCTACATGACGGCCACGTGATTTGCACTCAACCAAATAAAGCACCGCCCGTTTAACAAAACCTGTTAACTATCCACCCTATCCCTAACTGATATAAGAAACCGTTCAATGTTATTGTAAATTTGGTACTGAGGAGTTAATACGGACTGCTTGCATCTACCCGTTTTCGTTTTCTAACTGCTTTGTTCAAACTTATGAAAGGAATGAACTGTTTCAAATTTCGAAAATGACGAATCCGCGTCGAAATTTGCTAGCTTTCACGCCTTATGACCAGCTTGAGGTGCAAGATTTCTCGTGAACTGGTCAAGATATAGTCATTCACTACATGCGCACATGACGATTGATATCCATATCAGTTCCTGCGGTCGTTAAAAAGGAACGAGACAAGATGACCAACAATAATCTCAGACGCATCGCTACTACACATGTTGAAACTTCACCAATGCGATTGGTGGATATGCGTCCAAATCACTGTCGTCCTCTTCCTATTATAGAAAACCTGTCTTAATCCAGTCGCATGGTGTTTACACAGTTCTGTAAGACGATCGTCGGTCGCATGAAGCGGACTTATATCAACTCTTTGCGGAAGTTACGTAGGAAGGCGGCTGAAGAATCAATCCCACTGGATCTCAGCAAGTGTGCATCGAACTGTTCTTCAGTACAACTGAGCTCCTTCATATCAGATGCCTTGGCTTTGGGTCTACTTTATAGAATAACATCACACAGGTCTCATCATATTTATGTTGAAGCTCAGCTTGAGAACCTCATTGGTTAATTGTCAACTCTCCAGCTAGCTGCTGCTGACAGCCTAGGCTGGCATGAAACCGAACTCACCGAAATGGTTAATGGGTTTCTCATGAATGTAATAAAAGACAGGTGTGCAATTACTAGCAACACATGATGAAATCGAGGGAACATAAACCGAAAAATGTAGTAATGTAGTAGGGATGAGCGATCATAGTATACTAATCACACGACTGCTATTCAGTAATGGGGCAGAGCCTTCAGGCTGACATCAAAGCAGCCGCAAGGAAAATGCAGGAAGAAACATCGGGATGCGGCATTGCCCAAAATGTTCCTTGATACGTAAATGACTTGAGCATTGGTGTTTGTAGCAACCGAGACGTTCGTGGCAGCGTACGGTGTGCAAATGGTTGGTTTTGTTTGTGGTTCTGTTCAAATTCTCAATCCGTGTGTTGTCTTCTCGAATAAACGACCCTTGTGTCATCCGCGTTCTTGGCTAACAACAGTAATACTTAAGGCAGTTGAGGGATCTAACGCAGTCATTCTAGAGTGAAATGCATATGTGCAGGAGATACTCTCAGCTTTATCGGGCCAAAGGAAGTTTCAGCAAATAAACGGGGTGAAAAATATTATCGAAATAGATGGTCGCATGGGAAGACATCTCCAACTTCTTTGGCAGATTCACATAATTAACGACAGGACGCACAAATCTCTTAAACAGTGTGAGATAATCGATACCTCGATTTTACGGCCTCCTTAGCACACATTTGGAATACCGTTTAGGTCTATTCTGGCGATGACCAATACTTCATACCATAAATCGTCATATTGGTTAGTCACCATCCTAACTCCATTAAAACAAATTTTTCGGGGCTGTTCTATCAAACATCCTTTTGAGTTGCTCAGTGGCTTTGACAGCAATAATCTTGCAGATGATGTGATGTGTTACACAGACGTTCCGTCACTGTTTTCCAATGTTCCCCACACGGGACAATTGACTATAGTTGTGAGCTCGTTGAAACAAACCACATTGCTTTACCTCTATCTAGTGATGTTCTGATAAAAACGTTAGTGTTCTGCATCAAAAACGTCATTTTTCGTTCTTCTGATAGGTGCGACCGCCAAATAGATGGGGTAGCCATGGGAAGTCCACTAGGGATTGGGCAGGTGTTAGACGCAGAAGTAGCAAACCTGTCATACTGTAAACGCGATACTGACGATAAACTAGTATTTATTCGTTTCGAACAGATAACAGATAACCTAGGGTGACGATCAATTAGTTGTCACCTCAACCTGAAGACAGTGTGTAGACTTGAGGTCGACAATTGTTTACCGTTTTCAGACGTATCCATAAATCGCCGGGAAGACGGTTCTATCAAAAGAGCTCTCCACGAAAAATCCACGCGGTCCGGTCACTACCTGAACTTCAGTAGCTTCACACAGGTTAATCAGAAACGCATACTAATAAACGAACTGTTCGCACGGGCAAGACGAATATGTTCATAGCATAGTTGTGCGAAGGAATTGTACTTGGTCACATCTATACTACAATTTAACGGGTATCCGAGAGGGCTCGTAGATAGGCATAGTAGACCAAAACCACCTTTCAAACAGGTGGCCACAGTGAAGGAGGAAAAGATTAACATAGGGTTGCTGTTTGAAGGTGATTATTGAATGCACCAAACAATTAAAACGCTAATGAATTCGACTACACTGACACTTAACGTAGCGGAACCCTGTATATTATCTCGGACCTAGAAATTCTTTGTCCCTTCTATCAAAAGCCATCAGCTTGTCGATGCCACCCTCACATTGAGTCTGACAACTAACATGTAGCTGCAGTGAGAGTTACATGGGCAGAACGGAGAGATGATTGATCTCCAAAGTGAAGGGACACTTGCCTAAATGGGTGTAGAACTGAGTACTACCAAAAATGCGATGTCTTCGAAAACACAAGCAACCAGCTTCCTCAGCCGCAAGACACATCCTGGCCCGTGATCACATTAGCGACCCACTTTGCATTCAGACTATTAATACGTCATCCCAATCCGAGATTCTTGCGGTTTGCCGAAGTGGTTGCAGTCAGTCGACTGAAGCCAACCTTGTGCGTTTAAAACCAGTCGTTCGTAAACTTGACCCTCTCCTGAACTTAATGACCCTCCCTGACCAAGTGATTGACTATCCACCCTGCCACTGGCTGATCGGTATAGGAAAAACCTCCTATGTCATTGTAAGTTTGGTACTGAGGAGTCAATACGAAATTCCTGCACCTACCAGTTTTTGTTTTCTAACTGTGTTGTTCGAACTTCTTAAGAAAATGAACCGTTTTAAATTGTCCATCTGGTTTGACTGTATTTCTACGTTGTTCTTACGAACTGCGGGTAATCGGTAGACCGTGGATATCTCCGTTATCCTTGAGTTAAGAAATAATTTCTAGCTATTTAATTCGTTGAAACTTTGTGGAATGCTGCAATTCCTGAAATATTCGAATTTTCAGGCCTGAAGATTTCTTCGTTTTAATCTTCCGAAGTAATGCGCGCTAGTTTAACGGCACAGGAATTAGAGGAAAAATAACGCAGAGTCGTATTCTACGTCATTTCGGATAATTGAAAGTTAAATATAATAAAAATTGACGTCATAGACGTGGATACATATGCTTTTATTTGGATTTGAACGTACTTAAGCAGGAGAGTATGATTACGATTTCGACCATCCAACTGTTGTTGAAACATGAATACTAAGCATTTTTTATAAAACTACAGCGGTTGAAAAAGCCTATAATCTACCTCACCGTAGGACATATCACCGTGCTTTACCCCTCGTTGTTGCCATGGTTGTTAACTTTCCCACGAAATAAGGATGCACGCTGGAATGGAGACCGTCACCTAGGTGACCTGCTGAAAGAACAACACTGAAGAAGACTTCCAGCTGGAAGGATTACCACACGTATAACGGCAATTGTGTAGTTCGCTAGTATGATGCTTCAAGGTCGAACCTAGTTGGAAACGGCTGTTTGAACAGCTCAACAGATCGATTGACATGAGCCATGATCATCGTCTTATTGTGCTGCATTTATCCACCTAATCAGCTGCGCCGTCCAGTTCACTTAGGCTATGATCAACACATTCTTTCTACCTTACCAGTTAAGCCCAACTGTACTCCATGCTAGACACATAACTGCTCCGTCATTTTGTCCTAAGCTGCGAATTTTGCCAAACCGTTCCCTACGTCGAAACACATGGGTGGACGAATGAAGTCACTAGAGACAACAAGGGGGGATAGAATTTTGAACTATGCATTTGATAATTGTGGATAAACGTACATGCTACCTCCGCTTTTTTCAGCATAGAATGTAGATTTTGGTTTTCCTGTGTTATGGGTGTCTTTCCGGATGACTGAAACCGTGTATCAGATGAGGTCTTCATCATCATATCGTTCATCGCATCTGATATCTATAAAGAGTCTGTGTACGAATGCGTTAAAGAATATACATTCTTCAATCATACCACCAGGATGGTCGTTCCGGGTGATGTTGGTTCGCTTCTTCATCGACCCGTGTGCAAGCAGTGCTCTGTCAGCACACCAGTCTAAGTCGACATCCGTTGTCAGTAGTGTGCGGGGCTTGCTCCCCATGATCACTGGGAAAGTGCAAACAACGGCTGAAATAGAGGGATCTGACAAAAATAAGGATTCGAAACGTGCACTTACCAGATGGCCTAGGTTGGAGCTGTTTGCCACAGAATCGACCCCCGTTTGTCTGTCATTTGTACAAATTTGGAGTGAAAAATCAGCCCATATGCATCACACCAATAACTGTCTATCTGTACGGGAGCAACGCCGTCTCAACATGGCAATCCTGTTGTAGGCTCCTTCACCAACATCGGCTGCATACCGCTTGTAGCTGAGCCCATACGGAAGTCGTATAAAAGTAAGCCAGTCTCGGTACGTTTCATTATCTTACTGACAGATGCAAGTCACTACCGTGCGGCTGTTGCAGTCATGCAGTTTTTCAAGTAGATGATGCAGGACTTCGTACTGACGGTTAAAATTGTCTGCAGAAAGCGGCCGAAGCTGCCGGCCTGCCAACCGTCGAATTGGCAAGTTGTACTCTGCTAGCTACCGCTCATGAATGGAGACGTGACCCTTGCAAATGGAAATGAAAACTAACTGAGACCTTACTGTAGGGATGGAAATGTTTCCGAAACAACGACAGAATGTGCATGCATAAAAGGCACATTGTACGGTGAAGAGTACGTTCACGTGTGCCCTGTACGCTATCCACGACGAAAGCGTCCCCATCTTGTTGCACTTGAAACTGCAGTGTTCAAAGTGATCACTAGAGAAGCGCTTACCCGGCACTCAGACACTGTTTCGGAAGGGAGTATTGGAGTCGTCTGTTCAGATAGTTCTGGGCAAGATGACCTGCAAATGTGGTCATTCTGCGAAGAATTGTTTCCACGTACCGGCCAACAACTACAACCTCACGACGGTCGCACCCATGAGTTGTTTGTATTTCATACTCCTGCAGCAGCCACCTGCCGTGGATCCACATTTTTTAATGGCGACGGCTAGGACGTTTCTTGGGTGTGTCCTCTTCTTCAGCCGTCCGTTTACGTTCTCTAGCCTATTATTCGTTCAACTGCCAAAGTGGACAACATCGCTTTGCGCATGGATGACCCACTTCGGCTTGATGTACGGCCAATGACAAAGTAAATACTTCAGAACCTTCCTATCCATTCGGCCGACGATATGCAAATCACGTTTGAGCTTCTGGTAAGCAGTGTGAGAGTGCAACTGACTGTTTCTTGTTGTCCACCGTAGCCACTTGGTGAAAGAGATAACGACTGCGAAGAGTGTCTTTCGACAAATTTAACGGACGAATTTTACCCGCTTATATGCTTGCGTACAGCGTCACGTACATGAAAGTAACACATCAGGATGTCGCAACCAAACACCATGTGGGGTGCCCCCATTTGCATGGTCATCCTATCCATGACAAACGTTTCCACCACCAACTGCTCGCCCATCATCTTCCAAAAAATGTTGAACAGTCTACGTAGTAAAACACACTTCCCACTAAGAATGTACCTGTACACCAAGGGCCGGCCGTGTCCCATGCCGTCTGTTACCAGGAACCGATATAACTTTCAGCTTCGAAAGTATGAGGAAATATACAATGACATACTTGTGTCTATTTGCCCCGTGGGTGGCATCCTCATTCACAACATGCGGGAAAGGTCGAAATAATTCAATCTGCATCCGCCGAATGAAACGGATCTGTGTATATCTGTTGCCTTCATCCCTCGTGGTGCGCATTACGCCCGTCGCAGTAATTACCGACAACACCTCATCGAGGTTCTCTATTGTTCCGTAACCAAACTTGCATGGCAAACTCACTTAACATCGCAGGTGCTGACTTGCGGCGGACATATCCAACGTCAGTGGTTGTGAAGTACTTCTCGTGAACATTCGTTACGCACTGATTAATGTCAGCGGTTGGTGTATTGCATCGAAACAGAGTTCTGCATTCGTTCAATTCAATGATGGTGAGTAAATGATTCGTAGGAGTGGATTCATGTGGTTGATGACTGAAGGGGTGGTTGTGCTCTAACTCGGAAGAGCTCATAACCAGACAAACATTTCGTCGGACCACGTGCATAGCGCTGTTCAACATATGTCGCCAGAACTGATTTGTTAAACCTGACAATAGTTAACCCGTTGGACACGTCGCAAACTCTCGCATACACTCCAACGCCTTTTATACTTCGTACAACGAGAATAAATCCGCACGGTTTTCAGGAACCCATGTCACCGTACGTTATCGTACTTCGATACAGTTTTCGACCTACGGCTCGTCCCACGAACGTGAATAACGCAAACTCGAACATCGCCTTGAAAATCGCAATATAATCCATTTCCCACAAATAAAAACAAACAACTTGAAACGAGACAATAAACAAATAACAGAAATGAAAAAATAAATTGAAACCAGCCTAAGCATTCTTTTGTTAACACTGTCACACGCAATCGACCACAGCAACAGCAACCATCACGACAAGGTCGTTTTCAATTAATGGACGGCTGAATCAAAGTGATATGAGTCCATGACGCAGGTTTTGACGATTTCAACTTCCGCATCAGGTACCAAGCTATTAAAACGATTTTTCCGGAAAAATAGTTCTCCTGAACACGACAGCTCAGAACCTCACGGTCTACGACCAGCATTCATGTTTTAATGGTTGAGCGACGAAGTGTACATAGTCTGTAAGGTCGTGGTCGTCTGTCCAAGGTAAACGACGGATGGGTCGATTAGTCGAACTGTTAACCCTTACGTTCATACGGCATTTGAACCCGCTGATGTCAGCTGTATCCAATGTGTTATGTGTAATAGACTCTAGATCGGACGATCTGCTAGTTGGCCGTATTCACTACTGGTTATGCATGTTCTTTTCTCAACGGATTCTAATGGATCGACAATGGTGGGCTCCGTCTTAAAAGTCATTATGTTTCCAGCCATGTCATCCCGTGTTTCCTATAGGCCTGTGGGCACTAGTTCAATAACCGGACCAAATCAATAGACCCATTTAACTCCCTCGACCTACCTAATTGGGACATTGCGAAACTGCACGCTTGCTGTTGGCTGTTTAAGCGCCTGAGGTCATCCAATTCTGGAATACCCAACTTGGGACCAGCGAACGGTTCACGCGTTGCAGACTGATCTGTCTGACATGGGTGACCGAACTGACTCGCGAGTCTGCTCAACGATTTCTTATGTTCTGTCGACCCTGACTAAAGTACACAATGCTCTACAGAGTCTCTCGCTCTACCATGACAATAATAAATGAAGCATGAAGGCTTCTGGTCGTCATCATTCTGTCTATTCGCGACCCTATCTGCGACGTCCCAAAGGAACTAATGAATGCATCGTGGCCAGTCCTACCATGACTCGACATCAAGTTTGGGCTTACCTTCACCTAGAATTACTGATGAGTGGTTTTTACAGCGTCCTAAACACGTTACTCAAATGACCGGAATGGGCTGGTGATTGGGGTGATTCTACCTTGTCGCGTTCTCCTGGTTTTATTGAAAAATTTGTCCGAGATGTATGCGAATATCCAGTTGTCTCTGCTGTAGTCCAAGCCTCCTCTATGCAGCTTATACTCCTACGTTGCAAGTAACAATCCTTGCCTCAGCCGTTCTTCAATCATTGACAGAGTGGAAAATTCCGGTGGACCACAACATTCGTGAACCCGTCCTACATCCTCTAATAGCTATTTTCTCCGGCCGGATTACTGTATATACTTCGGGGCAGCAAAATATACCGTGAGTGTAAAAACAGCACACTTATAATTAACCCCAGCCGGAGACTTAAAATTATAAAAAGGAGAAAGTGGCAAATTTCCAGAATTAAAAAGGCTGAAGGTATTGCGAAGTCAGTGAACGTTCAATCTTCCAGGGGTTATGTTTGGAGTGTAACATAGGATAGCTACACACGAGCAGTCATCAGCCACATCTTTGACGACTGAGGACCCATCCAAAGAACTTGCAAGCTTAGGGAAATTCCCCAAGGCTATAGCATTAGGGGCAGGCCGTGTAGACAGTTGTAACATTCACGTGCACGATAGGTTCTCCAAACCGAAATTTTGGGCTTTCGTTGACCATACATTACTTAATCAAGGAATGCACATGACTGAACACTTCGTAAGACCTGAATTCGGCAATGCTCTGAGGTCTCGTTATTCGAATGGTGCTAGATTGATTTTGGTGATATAAAGTAACTTGCTTAGTAGCGAGTGTTGAATCGTTCGGTGGCGATCCAAGGGCACACCTAGCCACGTGTAATCTGCTAATCCAATAACTGTCTTTCTCGGTGTTCATTAGTGAGGGGACAATCCATTCTCGAAACGGTTGCTGAGAAGGCGCACGTAGAGACTGAATTCAATATGGTACTAACTGAACACTTAGACAAGAAAATTAAATCTCTCCTCGAATGTGGAAAGTCCTCAGAAATATGGCACACAACGTGCCCGTGCAGGTAACTCGACAACTACTTATCGCTCAGTAATGAAGGACGATGGAAGAAAATACAGCCCACTCAAACAAATGGGTGTCGACCGAACCTGAGTAAAGTGGCTGTTCGCGCGTCGAGAAATGGCAAGAATTTGTAAGGAATGTAATTTGTAGCCCAACAATACCTGCTCTCGTTGCTTCACTACATGAATAATTACGTTACAATCGCCACTGTTTACATCACCACCTCGTTAGTCAACTTGCCGTGGTATTACCACTGTGCAGAAACTGACTCTGCGCCTGTTGTTGCTCATTTCTAACTACCGCAATGGACGCCGTAGTCTTGATGCTTCCTAAAATGTATTTCTTCCAGTCTAAAAGGTCTGAACATCCACTCACGTTCACAGACGTCGAAGTTTGATGTCTTGCATGTGCAGACACGAAAGGAGAAAAGTAGACACCGCATTTCTTTACGGGCATTACAGAAGATGCGTATACTCTTGGTAACCATCTGGCGTTCCCGGATTCGCCTTTTTTGCTTCCGTACGCCTCCGTGAACCACCTACCCCTGAAGCAGGTTCTGGTGGTCAACCTTAAAGCTACGGAACAAGCGACGTTCTGTGCATTAGTATGAACAGAAAATCAGGAAACTCGTAAGTTTATTCCCCTAGGTTAAATTCGACCTGTAAAAGGTAATTTTGATGATCAACTAAGGATTCATCCTGGGTCGCTTGATTGCAGGAATCGATGACCCTTGTGCCCAATAAAAGTTGTTACTAATGAAGGTTGCATCCTTCGAATCCGCAAGAACTGTTTGTGAACAATTTCGGGATGTGAAGCCACCAGTGACTAAAGTCCCAGTTGTGTTAATAACGCCAACCGCGCTAGGTAGCAGGTAAACCAACAACAGCGACGGTTCGAGAGGTTAACTTGTGAGGGAAATACCACGGATGAACCACATCACTCTATTCCGAAGTCTGACCAACACTGGGATAACTTTGCCAAATGATCAAAAGTATTCTCGACTCACTTGTCCATTTCGTGATTTTAAATACCAAAAATGTGACAACAGAAGTTGAATTCAAGCCCTCTGTCGTAGTTCAAAGTCGTGTTCAGTCTAGACTACTTCAGGAGGGCGAGGTCCTGTCAAACTTTTAATCCACTGCTCCCACTGCGATTTCTACCAATTATCTCGAGTCTACCAGCAGTTTCGGCTGTAATAAAGGTTGATAGTGGACAAGGGAGTCCTGAGCGTCAAAAAACCCCTCGCCATGGGAACGATTCACTGCCCGGTTCCGGTTTTCCTCTTTGGTACATTCTTGGAGGAGTGCCACCGGTGTTTCTTAATGCGGTGTTGTGGTCTTCGTTCGCTCACCCAGGGCACAGGCAGCTTTTGCACGCCAGGTGAGCAGTGTTCCCAATACCGTCGAAAGTTGTGCCTCAACTCTTAGCCCGTTGCATGCAACAATCACTTCAAAGCCTGACAGCCACTCTTTCATACCTCCGTCCGCGAGTGGGCTTGGCCTCGGCGACTTCATTACGTTACGTTCAGGGCGCGGAACCAATGTAGCAAAAGGCGTCCAATAAAGCACAATATTGTGCAACTCATCGGTTGCCATGCCACACGCGCGTTCGCGTTTGGAAATCGTAATTCCGGTCTACAACACGATCCCGGCTTCCACTTACGCGTCGAGCGCATTTCCCCGTGTTGTGTGTGACCGACGCCTTCTGCTTGGGGATTTTTCGTCTGTCATTCCTCGTCTGTTGGTCCGACTCTGTTGAACACTATCTAGTCCGGTCACTCGTATTGTCCGCAGTCCGACCGCCGTGGGCTCTTGGACGTGCTTCGTTGCCGCGTTGAAGAATTCCGTCGAGTGTTGGAATACCAGCACCTTCCCCCATTGCGGGGATGTCAGCATAGAGACGTCACATCAGAGCACTAACCGGCGAATTTCTCCTTCATTAGGAAGGTACATTATACGTTTAATAATATAGTGCACATAACTAATACTTTTTATGCGGACAAGTAAGAACGTTGGATCAACGGCAAACGATAGCATTGTGTTGATGTGGTTAGTAGACCGCAGGAAACCTGGGTTTCAGCCTCATGCTACAGCCCAATTCAGCCACCAGTATAAAGCCATAATTACCAAGAACTTTTTCCCATGTTTCGGGTAGATATTTCGTATCGTATTTTATGCGTATTTATGTTTAGGGGTTACGTTCGTAATGGGGGATAATTAGATGGGGTAGTCACAAATGTTCAAGCATGGTATACTGTTTAATATGGAGGTCACCGTACCGACCCTGGGGCGTACGATTCGCACGAAAGATCTCAGAAGTAATAGGCTGAATAGGGTGCATTAACTAGGTATTTCATATATGAAACTTTTCTCGATCACCAGATGCTGATTGACCCTCAAGCCGCATGACACTCGTTTGACTGTCATCTCACTGTCTTTTTGGCGTGCTTTAGGTACCATGTAGCGTTGTAGTAGAAAGTTTGAAGGGCACTCAATAGAGGGTCAGCGCATGGTTCTTCATAGCCATGGGTTAGTTCATGACAACCATAATTAGAATAACACCACCTGCGCACACAATTTTGGCACGAACTACTATGCTATGGA
The DNA here is from genome assembly GCA_013368495.1 of Paragonimus heterotremus. Taxonomy (NCBI): domain Eukaryota; kingdom Metazoa; phylum Platyhelminthes; class Trematoda; order Plagiorchiida; family Troglotrematidae; genus Paragonimus; species Paragonimus heterotremus. The sequence continues at coordinate 59,542 of LUCH01001684.1, forward strand.
ACAGTTACTTATTTACCTTGCGTCTACAGCTTTATACATACCTCCATCCTAATGCCCAAAAAACAGTTTTATCGTTGAAAACGGAATCTGGTCGTCTTACCTAGCCGGACTAAGAATATAAAAAGGATTTTGTTCCACTTCTATGACTTCGAATTCCTCGGTGCATTAGCAATAATTTTGTGATTTAACACAATTTCACAATGTTATTGAAACTTTCCTGATGGTAATTTAAGTGAATTTGCGCATATTTTCTATTTACGCTTTTGAAATATTAAAACGGAAATTTTTGTGACAACGTAACCGAACTATTCCGGAAGCTGAAAGGCATCACCAAACTAAAAAAATAATTGATTCAAAAATTATTATTATCTAAAAATTAACGCGAACTTCCAGTCTACTGGTGGGGTGAGTTCTGTCAATCAAAGTATTTTCCTGTGACATATGAGGAATCACAGTATAATATGGCAGATGTGAAAATCCGACGAAACAGGAAGTTTGGTTAGAAAGCATGAAGTTGCGATTCCCACTCAAATTGAACGCACGCATCACGATGGAAGCAGTTCAGATGTGTAGAGGATTAACCCAATACGAAGATATAAACGCGAATAGTCGGCTCGAAATGCAGTCGCCGAAGAGGCCATTATAAGCAATCCCGATCTATGTGGAACAGGAGAGCCAAGGAAACCAGACGAACGCACCAAAAGTGCATTGGTGGGTAGAATCAACTCAGAAAAGTGGAGTTCGTGTTGTACAAGGACAAGTGGTGTAGACTGTATATAAAGATAGAGCGAGGTATGAAACTACGAAAAATACCCTCAAGGCGTCGTTCCAAATTTGGTTGGAAATATAATGTATTAATTTACCGTTTCCAGAACATAGTGTCTGTTACCTTTACCCTCTCCTGTTACATTATTCTTCATACCTGTTACGTTCATTGTACACACAAACTACGTGTCTATTGTTCGAATCAATACACACTTTGTCCGAGCATCCTGGCTTCTGCTTGCGACTTGTTCGTTTTTACCGGGAGTTAACTCTGGCAACAGTCCATTTTAGTGCGGTAGAGGAACCGAATTCGCAGACCTTCCTCTGTTATTCAAGAGGAACGTTATTCCAACATATAGCGGACTTAATGAGGTGGAAGTTATCGCGAACAGTTACTGTAGGTCGTTTTATAACATTGTTGATTCATTTTTTGGTTCGACTACAAAGGCTATATTTGAAAGGATAACCAAGTTTATGTCAAAAATTGTGTTTGGAAACTGACAGAAAGAAAACACCAGGTGGTTTCCCAATTGTTTGATGTAAATGGCATTCGGGAAGTATGTAAGTAGTCGTGTGAAGTAATGGACATAGAAAATCTCCGGAATATAACCGACAAATGGACACATAGCAGGGCGGTACTTCGATAACAAAATGAAAATGTTCTTAACTTGAACATTTCGTGGACTGTTCAATTCGCATGAGATTCCTAGTGTCCGGACGATGCAGAATATTTTCTCATATTAGGAGTATTCGTGAACCAAGAACAGCTATTGCGGCATGACGTGACAAACGGGAGACTGCCAGTTTGATATCATCATCATCATAGACAGCAATATATCAGTGGTTCACAGTGATCCTTAGCTGCCACACAACCACGAAGAAGAAGAAAAGCAAACACTGTATAGCAGGAGAGGGGAAAAAATTAAAAGGGGGTGGAACGTAACCATTAGAAATTGCTAAGCCTATATTTAAACATACAACATCACGGTGCCCATACCTTGCAAACAAACAACGGAGCTGTAGGCAAAAGTAAGGCGTCATCAACAAGGCGGCTTATTTACGGCTTCCACCGCTTAGTGTCATTAAATGCAATCACTTCACAGACAATTCGACCAAACAACGGCAACAACGACAGTCTGAGAAAAAATCCTATTGCCACTGAATTTTTATATCCTTTCAATACAGCCAACGTGTTGATCGAAATCGGTGTTTTATAACGGAAATTTCAGCTTATCAGGAAGGTTCGAAAAGCGAGCAAAAACCTGAATCCGGCAGTGCGCGGTTCCCCTGTGGTCACGTGGGGAATAAAAATGACAGCCTCTTGTTTTCTGCCGCCACTTTGAGTGCGCACAGTTTTGTTTGATTGTAATTAATCACACAACGTCGGCTGCCAACACTTATAGCCTACATATAGTTGTAACCTGTTTTTCTCGTTGCTAAATGTCGTAAATGTGGAGCACTTTGTATGAATAAACATCGGTGGATGTCTCTTTTCTTCTAACAAACCAAATCGAAAACCTGGAAAACCGGTAGATCCTGATGAATCATATAGCTGGTATGCGGGGTGTCAAACATTTACGGCATGTTGCTGTGTAACCACACTGTTTTTTCAACTATGTAACCCCATGACACTTCAACTGCACCAAATTAATCATAATCTACGTGTGGTGAAATATACTCAATAATCTGCCCGTCCCCAGAAGGGAGCGTGTAGCGAAACTCTTGGTTTGCCACGTATTCAATCTATTTTGCTATTTATTCTGACCGCTGACACTATTGATGTTGTTTGATTGCATGTCTGCATTTTCTCGTTTGTTCGGTCGTCAAGGTCACAATTGACAATTAACGCTTTGCGGTCGCTAGCTTCTGGTTTGTCGAGCTTTGCTTCTGTTGCGCTTTGTTTACAGCTTGTTTTTCCGATCTATTTGCAATACACGTCGTTGTCCGTTAACT